>CAUYQU010091340.1:0-38620 GCA_963574635.1 Cheracebus regulus
TGATTTTTTAGTATGAAAATGGCCATACTACCCAAAGTAATTTACAGATTCAGTGCTATCCCCATCAAGCTACCATTGACTTTTTTCACAGAATTAGAAAAAACTACTTTAAGTTTCATATGGAACCAAAAAAAAAAAAAAGCTCAAATAGCCAAGACAATCCTAAGCAAATATAACAAAGCTGGGAGCAACATGCTACCTGACTTCAAACTATACTACAAGACTACAGTAACCAAAACAGCATGGTACAGGTACCAAAACAGATATATAGACCAATGGAACAGAATAGAGGCTGCAGAAATAATGCCACACATCTACAGCTATTTGATCATTGACAAACCTGACAAAAGCAAGCAATGGTGCTTTAATAAATGATGTTGAGAACACCGGCTAGCCATATGCAGAAAATTGAAACTGGACCCTTTCCTTACATCTTATGCAAAAATTAACTCAAGATGGATTAAAGACTTAAACATAAGACCTAAAACCACAAAAATCCTAGAAGAAAATCTACACAATACCATTCAGTACATAGGCATGGGCAAAGACTTCATGACTAAAACACCAAAAGCAATGGCAACAAAAGCCAAAATTGACAAATGGGATCTAATTAAACTAAAGAGCCTCTGCACAGTAAAAGAAACAATCATCAGAGTGAACAGGAAACCTACAGAATGGGAGAAAAATTTTGCAATCTATCCATTTGACAAAGGGCTAATATCCAGAATCTACAAGAAACTTAAATTTACAAGATGAAAACAACCCCATTCCAAAGTGGGTGAAGGATATGAACAGACACTTCTCAAAAGAAGACATTTATGCAGCCAACAAACATATGAAAAAAAGCTCATCATCACTGGTCATTAGGGAAATGCAAATCAAAACCACAGTGAGATACCATCTCATGCCAGTTAGAATGATGATTATTAAAAAGTCAGGAAACAACAGATACTGGAGAAGCTGTGGAGAAATGGGAACACTTTCACACTGTTAGTGGGAGTGTAAATTAGTTCAACCATTGTGGAAGGCAGTGTGGTGATTCCTCAAGGATGTAGAACCAGAAATACCATTTGACCCAGCAATCTCATTACTGGATATATACCCAAAGGATTATAAATTATTCTACTATAAGGACAGATGAACATGTGTGTTTATTGCAGCACTATTCACAATAGCAAAGTCTTGTAACCAACCCAAATAGCCATCAATGATAGACTGGATAAAGAAAATGTGGCACATATACACCATAGAATACTGTGCAGCCATACAAAAGGATGAGTTTGTGTCCTTTGCAGGGACATGAATGATGATGGAAATCATCATTCTCCACAAACTAACACAAGAACAGAAAACCAAACACTGCATGTTCTCACTCATAAGTTGGAATTGAACAATGAGAACACATGGACAGAGGGAGGGGAACATCACACACCAGGGCCTGTCCAGGGGGAGAGGGGCGGCTAGGGGAGGGGTAGCATTAGCAGAAATACCTAATGTAGATGACGGGTTGATGGGTGCAGCAAACCACCATGGCACGTGTGTAACTATGTAACCAACCTGCACGTGCTGCACGTGTATCCTAGAATTTAAAGTATAATAAAAAAAGAAAAGAAAGTGGATGAGGGTTGTTGGGGTGGGAGATGGGAAGGATTGAATGTAACGAGGCCCAGGGGGAGTTTCTAGGGTGGTGGAAATTTTCTGTATCTTAATAAGAGTGTGGGTTTCACGGGTGTACCTATTTCTCCAAACTCATCAAACTTTAGGCTTCTACAAGTAGATGGAAGGTATATGTTCTAATGTTTGATTGCAGAATATGGTCACCATAGTTAATAATAATGCATTGCATATTTCAAAATAGCTAGAAGAGAGGACTTGACATGTTTCCAACACAGAGAAATGATAAATGGTTGAGGTGATGGGTCCCCTAAGTGCCCTGACTTGATCATTACACATTCTATACATGTAACAAAATATCACAACATTTTATAAATTTGTGAAAATATTAGGTATTGATAAAAATCTTTTTTAAAAACTATATGTTAAATTGTGTGGTATGTAAATTATACCTTAAAACATCTTACTTAAAGGGAAGAAAAGAAGCTGATGGACATTGGCTTGGGCCGGGAGTGTTATACAGCAATCTTGAGCTCCCCATCCAAGAAGAGAATTTGTCCAGCACACAGCGGGCAAGTGAGCAAGCAGTCGGGCCAATAGCAACATGCACACCCTGTCTGCCATCAAAGGTCAGGTCCGGTGAGGACTTCCAATTGCTTAAGAATGAGCAATCAGGAAAAAAGCCACCCAAGGCAACAAAGGTGCCATTAAAAAATATACAGAAATAAGGAAAATGGAATGTCATGTTAGAAATATACCTCTGGAAAACATTTCCTACTGGAATATTTTTTAATGTGGGAAAACTGCTTACCGTAACAGGTGGTGGGGAGACAAGGACCCGGTCAAACAGGATCAGGGCTCCTTACAGAAAGAACCCACAGCTGTTCCATTCTGCAGGATGAGGCACATATCTGGGTCCATCCAAGTAAGATTGCAAAGAGCTTTTAAGATAAATGAAGGGCTGTAGATTTTTATCTTGCAAGAACTGGATTTTTCTTCTCTCTCTCTCTCTCTCTCTCTCTTTTTTTAAAACTCAGGAGAATAAAGTGATCCAGCTTTTGGCTTTCTCTGTTTTTACTTGAAGATTACCCTTGGTGTAGTAGGAAGAATGGGGTAGTTGAGGGAAACATGGAGGCGGGTTGTTGGTAGTCATCTGGGGAAAAATAATTTGTGTCTGAACTGAGACAGGGGTTGTGAAGCTAGGACAAGCTGGACTTGAGGGAGATTTCTGAGGTGGCAATGAAAGAAATGACCTGCCACTGCTTATATGTGTGGGAGTAGATGTAATGGGACATGAGAAAGTTAGGGAGAACCAGTAAGAGGTAGGTGAAGAAATGATAGAAATTAAAGTTTCTGGCATTGGCATTTTTGGTAAGTGGTGACTCCATTAACAGAGTCCATAAACAGGAGATGTAACATTGAAAGGAAAAATAATGTGTCCTGGTTTAGAAACTCGTTTGATTTGTTTGTGGGATACCCAGGTGTTATAAGCTAGTAGTATTATATTAGGCTTTTAGTAATTCTGTTTAGGGAGATATGATTAGACTCAGGTAGATCCAAGTCTATTATAAGTTGTTTCATAACAGACTTTTGTTGTGTTTGCCAAAATGCATCTTAGTCTTTGGCATTTTATGGATCATCTTGGTGCAACACCACTCCAGAGAAAGACTTAGCTTTTACGTATCTTAGATCTTCGGGTTTAAAATCTCATATTCAGCTTCATAATTCAGTCACTCATGAAAAGTGTTGAGTCCTTACTATATACAAGACACTATGTTCAGTGCTGTCAGAAACGTACGTGTAAGAACCATGTCCAGGTGTAGGAATTATTTATAGCAATGCACACCCAAAGAGGACACTGCTTGGAAAAGGCAATATTAGGGTATATGTCCGGTGTGGAGACCGACAAGCAAACTAGGGGCTGGGTTTATACTTTGCACTGATTTTGAAGATGCCCTATGGAAAGATACCTAAGTTAAACACTCATCTACATACTAGAGCAGATTCGGCAAAGAAGCTGGAGCATGGTGAGAGCAACTCTGCAGAGTGCCAGGGTTGTTTGTATAAGAGTTAATTACCTAGACCCATAACTGAATGTGCCTCCTTTCTCTGCTCGTCTGCTGGCTTCATTCCATTGCTTTGCAAGCAAGTTGTGCTTGAGATCAGCGCGGTAGAAACTTGCAGATATGGTAATTAAGTGACTACTGAGGGAATTTAAGCTTTCTCATATAGGACGCCTCTCTTAATTGGGAGGTCCTTATTCGGGAAATCCACTTTTTCAGGATGTGATCAGATAACTGATTTAGCCCTAATGATAGTTAATGGCAGTGGCTGGAATTTAATGGGGCTGATAATTTCATGTAATTGGGGGGCCTTCAAATGAGGGAATGCCCCTGAGTGGCATTGCATTAGGGCTTCTGTCTGAGTCAAGCAGGTGCTTCCTGTCTGTTTCTCTTCTGCAGCTCTGTTAACGAGGAGATTCTAGAGCTTCCAGGAAGAGTGCAGAGCTTTCGGTTCTCTTTCTAAGAGGATGGAGCAAACCAGGTGATGTTTTTTAGAGGAGGTGCCAACCTGGTTTAGTCTCAGATAATGTTTTAGTTTAAGTTTATTTTTTTCTTTTAAATTTAATAAACCTAATCCAATATTTGTGACTATTTAAATGGATCTACCATAGAACTTGGCAGATGATAAGTGTAGAATGAACTAATTTTAATTGTAACTGCCATGTCGACATTAGAACGTTTTGATCCAAGGTGTTGCTTTTGTAATTATCATGATGATATTAAGCTGTAAAAAGCAAACTGTCTAAACTGTTTTGTTTTTCCCCAAACCAATCAGTTCTCCAACTCCCTGGATACAAACTGAGTATTCTACCATTCAATTCAATTCTGACACTAACTACCTGAAGTTGAGGCAGATCCCACAGGTAAAGGGGTGAGTCCTACAAGACTGTCCCCACTTTAGACACTAGTTGCAAGTCCCAGGTTTCCAACTGTGCTTTTGATCAATCAGTTGCAAGTTGAAGATTCACACAACCTCCTCAAGTTTGAGAACTTGCTACAATGGCTCACAAACCTCAGGTGAAAAGTGTTTATGGCTACAGGTTTATTATAAATGATACATCTCAGAAACAGTCAATGGAAGAGATACATTGGACAAAATACAGAGAAGTGTGCAGAGCTCCCATGCCCTTGCTGGGTGTACCATCCTCCCAGCAGCTTGATGTATTCACCAAGCTCAAAGTTCTCTGAAACCTGTAGATTATGGGAGTTTCATGGAAATTCTATTACTTGGGAAAGATTCACTGAATCATTGCACATTGGTGATTAACATGATCTCTGGTCCCTCTAGAAATAGGGGATTGGGGTACTGTACACAGTTTCAACCTTTTAATCATACCTTGGTCTTTCTGTCCCTCCCATCCTAAAGTTATCTAGGATCCACCAGCCACCAACCACTAGTCCTCTTCTTAGCATTTAAAAGGATACTCATCACTCTGGAGATTCCAAGGGCCTTAGAAACTCTTAAGTGAGGAACTGGGGACTAAGATGAAACATTATAACAAAAGATGTTCCTATCACCCTATACAGGAAATTACAAAGGTTTTAAGAGTTACTATGTATTGAATGTTTGTGTTCCTTCCCCAGGCACTTATGTTGAAATCTTTATGTGATTTCAACACATAAAGAATCTTTATGTGATTGTATTAGGAGGTTGGGCCTTTGGAAGGTAATTAGGTGAAGAGGATAGAATCCTCAGGAATGGGATTAGTGTCCTTATGTAAAGAGGGCTTGCTGAATCTCTGTCTGCCATGGAAAGATACAGCAAGAGGACAGCCATCTGCACACCAGCAAGAGGGCCCTCACCAGACACCAGATCAGCTGGCACCTTGGACTTAGACTTCCTAGCCTTTTGCAATGGTGAAAAATAAATGTTTGTTGTTTAAGCTACTCAGGTTATAGTAATTTGTTACAGCATCCTGCACTAAGACAGGAGCTCTGTGCTGGGAACCAGAAATGAAGACCAGATAGATATTTTTATTATATCACAATATCACAAACAATTATACAATTACTTATACATGGGCATGAATATTTGTTTTGGGAAATGCCATCATATATCAAAAAGACTTTCCCATGTGGATAGAGAAGACAAGAAGTGATGACAGCATCAGACATTCACTGGGCCCTGATGATGTACCAGGCACCCTACAAAGCATTTGGCATGCACAATTTGCTAGGCAGAACGTGCCTTAGATAGGGTTTGGTGAAATCTCTGACATAATGCTGCTAATGTTCAATGTGTTGCTTGTTTTCTGTTCCCTGTGAAGAACTGTAAAACTCTAGCAGAAAACAAAGCCACTCCATTGTATCAGGTCTCTGTGATTTGATCTCGGGTCCTACGAGATTTTCTCTTCATCCAGCATCATCACACTCTGTGAAACTAGCTCCTCGTAGGGGCTGCTAAACACAGCCAAACTGTTGATTCAGAATGCGCTGGGAGAACCCTACTGACCCTTGGAGTCAACAGAACTCCGTAATTATGTCTGTCGACATGTCAATATTATACATGAGTGAAACATCTATGGCTGGACTGTGGACCGCAGTTATTTGGTGTTAATGTATTTTTACAGATTAAAGACCCAGTTGGAACCCTGAGTGATGCTGTTGTCACTACACATAATGCTTTGCATTGCTACTTGTCATCATGTGGTTCTTGGAGTTGCCTACTTCATGATGTCATAAAACCAGAGATGAACAAGGCAGACTTGATAAGGTAGATTTGTTTCTGGGTGTTAGTGGTAGAAATAGTATCGTTTGTTTGCTTTAACTGCATTTTAGAGTGTTTCTGCATTCTAGTTATTGATTAACGCGGGTGCCTGCTATTACTGACTCTCTGATGATGATGACGATGATAATTATTGTTATGATGATTTATTGCATCATCTGAAGAGGGATAACAACATTTGGATTAACCAAAGTATCTGCCCTTGAACTTAAAATTTATGAGGGAGGCAAGGAAATGCACTAATCAGCACAGAGACTGGGAAACTGGTGACTCACAGGTGGAAGACTTTTACCGGCAAAATGGCATGACTTGTGAGGTGCTTGTAATTACCCACTTGGTCCCACACATCCCACCCTGTTTAGTTCACATGGCTCTGCAATAGTTAGTTATCCGATATCTGGCATTAACACTTTGGGTTAAAAATGTTCTTTTCAAATTAGCAAGACAATTTTACTATTTGTTCCCCTAGAATGAATCACAGACCAGGCACATTGTAAGGGTACGGCAGTGTTCAACAGCTGACCCCTATAGTGAGGGTCCGTGCAAACAGGTAGTGCATTATGGGAATGACCTGGGACCTGGAAAATGGGGTGAAGGGAAAGCAAGAGCAGGGATGCAAGATTTAGTCCATGGAGGATATCTGACACTCCTGAGTGATTTCTGATCGATAGCAATTGACGAACGTTCAGGATTGCATGTGGATTCTGCCACTTGGTCCTCATGGCAGTCTAATAAGCTGGGTACTATTCTTATATATGAAGAGATTGAGGCTAGATATGGTCACACTGCTAGTACATGTTGGAATCAGGGCTCATATCTGTAACCAATTCACTGCTCTGATGCTTCAGTGTGAAAATGTGAAATATTTAAGAGACGGGAACCCAGGAGAAGGTGTTACAGACGCAGGAGGGTGAAAATGGGAAAAGGTGACCTTCGTTTAGATGAAGCCCATAATGAAGGATGTCAAGAAAGGAATTAGAGAAAACATCAGCTAAAGAGAAGGTGTGTGGCTGGAAATGCCACACAGCAGGGATGAGATCCTCTCAGCATGGGATGGGTTTGTGCTTGAACATACCTGAGAGGAGAAGGGAGTGGTCATGGGAAAGGGCCCAGAGGGAAAGTGATGGGATGCAAAGCCTTCGTTCAGATGGAAAGAAAGCCATGATTCTGTCCAGAAGTGAGGGAAGCCTCTGTTAGAACATGCACAGTGAGAGACGGGGCATGAAAAGACCTGCTGCTTGTGAAGCTCTGGTCCCTGGATACAATTCCAGGATACACCGTGGACCCATGCATGACCTTACAAGGCATCACACCTTTGAGCACTCACCTGTACAGGGAGAGCTTGGACCACAGAGCTCCAAGATCCCTTCCTGTGATAACTTTCTATGCCTGCTCTAAAATTGTATTATTTAATGCTTTTTTGTCACTTAAATTTTGTAGTTTCTCCTTAATTTCTGTTGACTTTATGGAAACAAGCCTACATACATGTCATGATAAGGGTTTTGTAGAGTTTTTAAGCTTCTGATGTTTCAAAATTTAACACAATGCATTAGGTCATAAGCATTTGTAACACATGGCATTAAGTGACACTGAAAGAAAAACTGTATTCATGTCACATCCACAGGGCACAGTTTAACATTCTCTGTGGAGTCTGAAGTTTTGAGGCCTCCAGTGGATCTGGAGATGGTGCTGTAAATTGGAACTGCCACTGAAGTCTTAAATTACCTTATTTCTTGGCCTTTGACTGCAGGATAGGGTTTGAGCTTCTCTACCTCTGGTGTCCAGAATGAGAAAGAAGTGCATCTGGCTTAGTTAAGAGTCATGTGTGCATTATTTAAGTACAAACATCCAAGGTCAAGGCACTTCTGCAGGAATTAGTGCCCGGTTGGAAATTCAGTGTTGATCTGAACAGCAGCCCGAGGCCATGCATTCCTCATTGGCCATTAACATCCACGAAGAGTGAAAATCTTTGCTATTATAAACAGCAAATAAATACATGAAAGTATGCAGTAAGGAAGGTATAACTTAAAATCTATGTTATATTTTTAATAAGAGATAAAAGTGAGGTTATTATTTTCTATTTTTAATTTGGTATTTTATTGATGGTGACTACATAGTAAGCACTTAATGCATGTACATAGGAAAGCAGAAAGGATCGATATCACATTTTGCTAAGTAAATATGTCAAAATAGAAATGTGTCAAAAATTAATAGCATTGTGCGAGTGTAAATCAACAAATATTTAAAGAGAAATATATTCCACTATATAATTATTTTCCACTTTTGGAAGGTTACATGGAACAGCTTTTCCGAGCACGGCATGGGGATCACAATAGTCACACTGCTGATATGGGTTAACGGCACAATTATTAGGCAATAGTGCTTAGCAATTAGTGTGGGGCAGGGAGAGCCTCATCTGCCAATGGAGTCATAAAACAGCCTATCAGGGGATTTCTGAAGACATGACAGGGACTTTCAATAAAGTTTAATAATTTCTGATTAAGTGCTCTTTTTCTTCTCCCAAAAAAGTGAAGCTATTTTAAAACCTCTTTTAATATTGTTTGTGTATAATTCTCTCCAGAGGAAGGTCGTTTGATAAGCTCTTTTGTAACAGTAACAGTAAGTTGTGCAGGTTTCGGGTGCAGACATTTCAAAGCCATTGGGGTTGTGTTTCCCTGAGAAGTCTGAGGCCCTGAGCACCAACCTTTCAGGCCTCTGATTCCAGGTAGCCGCCAGGGTGGCTGACTGAAGGTAGCTTCTGGGCTGTTTTCTCTTGAAAGACACTCATCGGTGAATGTGAATGCTCATTCATGTGGTGACTGGGAATTGAGACTGCCTCAAGGGCAGCATCAGAGGCTTTCAGGCTGACCATGGACCTCTTGACCCTCATCAGAGGGATCAGAAAGGATCTAAACTTTCAGGGTAACTCCACATGGCTTGGGTCTCTGGAAGGCTATTTAAATCAGCAGCAATCCCCTAATTTTAGCGCTCCTGTTACTGCCTCAAACTGAAACCAATATCTAGTTGTCTATTCCAGGCAATGAACAAAGGTAAGAATGCCTTTCTCTGTTATGTGTACTCATGTCTCAGATGCCCATCCGGACCCAAATTCTAGACTCTCAAGAGAACAAAAATGGTACTCGGGGGGGGGGGGAGGGAACAAAAACTCTTTTTATGCCTAAACCACAGATACTCATACAGTATACAGCGAATATGTAGCATTATAATTTCAAAAAGGAAGGAAATTTGTTTTTTAAAAATGTCTAAAAAGGCTCCTTAGAGACATAATAATAAAAAGTATATACCATATAGTGCTGGTCTAAGCAAAAGCTGTTAAGGAAAGAAAGCTTGCCTTCTCTCATATTTAAGAAAACTAATATGATTTTCGAAAATAAAATTTGGGGGGAAAAAGGAAAGGGAACACTCTTCACTCTACTACTCCAGAATTGCTTTCTACTTCTAGTTAATATGTGCACATAGTTTATATGGTGATGATCAATGAACACACAGTCCATATGCATTTCTGATCTGTTTATCTTCTATCACCTAGGCATTTTCATATTGCAATACAGAATTCCTAATTTCTGAAGAATAACCCTCCATCTGGTCAAGAGACAATTCTCAGTTTTTTTTCTGAATCTACCTGAGGTCAAGCAAATAGAGCAACATACAGCACAAGAGGCTTTAGAAGACAGCATCATTCGCAAATACTTGTGTTTGTATGTCCTTTGTGGAGGTAAACAGGCAGTAGATATAAAGGGCTAAGCCCTTCTTGAATGGCGTCTGGCTGCTGACTGTCACCAGACCCCCAGGGAGGGTATTAAAGAGCAGGGCTTCATCTAGGACTTCTGTGTTAGAAGGTGACAACGGCCCAGGAGTTTTCTCTTCTCCTTTGGAGCAGGCTTTGTGCCTTCCCTCCGATAATTTCTTTTTGTTGAGACAGGGTGTCACTCTGTCTCCTAGTCTACAGTGCAGTGGCATGATCACAGCTCACTGCAGCCTCGACCTCCCAGGCTCAAGTGATCCTCCCACCTCAGCCTCCCCAGTAACTGGGACTGCAAGCATGTGCTGCCATACTCAGCTAATCATTATTATTATTTTTTCTGTAGAGACAGGGTCTTCCTAAGTTGCCCGGTTGGTCTAGAAGTCTTTGGCTCAACTGATCCACAAGACTTGGATTCCCAAAGTGCTGGGATTACAGGCATGCAACACCACACCTGGCCCTCTCCTATAATTTCTGATACCAAATGTGAGGGACCAGCTTACAGTAATAGATTGGTCAATTTACAAAGCCTCTGATCCTTCACTTTGTAAATTTCCTTTTTATTTACTGACTTTTGCACCTGATCTCCTTTAGATTTTATCCACAAGAACCTTGCCCCACCACCCCAGAACCTTACTAAACAGAGTGTTCCTGGTTATAACTTTATGATGCTTGGTCCATGTTTTACCAGTACTGCTCAGGGCATTAAAAAATTCCTCAATAGTTTCAGGAATAGTAAACACCACCAATTTAGCCCATAAATGGTGCAAGCCACAAGGAATACCTGGGGAATGAGTGCCTCCTAAATCCATCCTTTCTCATCACAAAGAGGTGGGCTGTGCATCGTTTAATCATTCCCCATTTGTTAGATATTGTGGATTGTTTAATCATCCCTATTGTTAAATATTTTCTGTCGTTTTGGGGTAAAGAGTTCTGTAGTTATTTATCGGGTCCATTTGATCCAGAGCTAAGTTCAGGTTATGAATATCAGTGTTAATTTTTTGCCTTGATCTGTTCTAACATTGTCAGTGGGGTGTCAGAATCTTCCACTATTATTATGTTGGTGTCTAAGCTCTTTGAAGGTCTCTAAGAACTTGCTTTATGAGTCTGGGTGCTCCTGTGTTGTATACATATCTATTTAGGATACTTGGTTCTTCTCGCTGAATTGAACCCTTTACCATTATGTAATGCTCTTCTGTGTATTTTTTTGCAACAAAAATGCCAGGATGATAGAAGATACACAAACAGATCAGAATATAAACATGCATGTGGACTGTGTGTTTGATGATCACCACATAAAATATGTGCACATATTAACTAGAAGTAGAAAGCAATCCTGGAGTGGTGGAGCAAAGACTGTTCCCTTTCTTTTCCTCAAATATTATTTTCTAAAATTGTATCAGTTTTCTCAGCTATAAAAAAGAAGGCAAGCTTCCCTTTCTTAACAGCTTTTATAATAGTTAGACCAACATTGTACAATATATATTTTTTTTCATTATTGTATCTCTAAGGAGTCTTTTTAGACATTTCTCAAAAACGAATTTCCCTTGTCCTTAAAATTGTAATGCTACATGTTCGTTTATGTACTATAGTCATATCTGTGGTTTAGACATAAAGAGTTTTTGTTCCCTCCCCATCAAGAACCATTTTTGTCCTCTTGAGAGTCTATGTCTAGACGGGCATCTGAGACATGAGTACATGTGACAGAGTAAGGGATGTGTACTACAAAACCTCATGTGAGTAGAGAAACAGCACTGCCAGATATCCTTGGAGGAAGAAAAGGAACAAATGTATTGGGTCTAGTTTGAACTGTCCGTTTTCAGTTCAAAGTTCAAAGCTCAAACTGGAACCTACCGAGAAATAGCAATGGATCCAATGCACATTTTGTGTGAGTCAGAAATCTCTTCACTAAAACCAATAAGAAGTTCATTTTCAACTATACATTAAGGTACAATTGGCCAAAGTACTTACTGTGCCATCTTCACTACACCCTGATCCTATAAATGTTATGACCATACATTGAGCCACAGACAGAACCATCATGCTTTGACATCTAACAAGAGACACTCCACCCAACAATAATTATTGACCTTTAATGTCACACTGCAGTATATCCACACTAATTATGCTATGCATTTGTGGACTGTTTCATCTTTTCATTTTTAGCCAGTTTGAAAATGAGGCCCCAAGTGTATAAGACTATCCACAAAAGAGAAGAAAACATTAATCTTTCTGACTTTTCAAAATTAACTTCTTTTTCTTATGAGAAAGATTTTTGGCTTTCCATTTTTGTCGATGTTCTCTTTTCTACATGAGGACTGACGAAGTGTAATGGGAGTACTGAACAAGATTTTGCAAGTCTTGTCATATAAGTGTTGACATAATTTAACGAATTTATTAGATGGAACCAACTCCTGTCAGGAGGAAAATCTAATTGGATGGCATTAAAATAGAACAGACACAAATCTGAATAATGAATGCTCTGTATTTTTTTAAGCAATAAGAACCCTAAGATATTTCTGCAACACAGTTTTTGGTTTGGTTTTCCTTATACTTTCTAGTATTTGCAGAGATATTGAAGAGGCTATTGTCTGCTCCTAAAACATTCATCAAATGTATTAGTTTGTTCTCATTCTGCTAATAAAGACATACCCAAGACTAGGTAATTTATAAAGGAAAGGGGTTTAATTGACTCACAGTTAATATGGCTGGGGAGGCCTCAGGAAATGTATTATCATGGTGAAAGGGGAAGCAAACATGTCCTTCTTTACATGGCAGCAGGAGAGAGAAGAAACTAAGTGACTGGGAAAGCCTCTTATAAAACCATCAGATCTTGTGAGAAATTACTATCACAAGAATAGCGTTCTCAGATGGTGAAAGTGAATGAGGAAAGGATAAGAAAAAAAAAAAGAATAGTATCGGGGAAATGGTCTCCATGATTCAGTTACATCCCACCAGCTCCCTCCCATGACATATGGAAACATTAATTCAAGATGAGATTTGGGTGAGAATATAGCCAAATCATATAACCAAACATGATTTCCATTTTGCCAATCTAATGGCACCAAATCTCATTCCCTCAACTTTACACCTTGGGAGATCATACATTGAAATTTGGGACATAATATTTAATGCTTTAAATAAGTTGATCATAGTGTTTCCTATTTGGATTATATTTCTAGTGTCAATTTCTTTTCAAAGCTGGGTTTGCCTATTTTATCCAAATTGTAGGATATGGAGGAAAGGAAGTTAGTCATGTCCAAGGCAATGGGGGATATCTAAAAGACAGAAAGAAGAAACTGGCATGAATAGAATTATCTCCCCATGACACCTGGCCAGGTTTAACTACACAAATCCCTCTGTAATGGAGAGTTGGTCTTTTTTCTTTTCTTTCTCTTTTTTTTGGCAATGGAGTGGGGTTCTCAAGCTTAGACTATAACAACCTCCATGCACATAATTCGTAGCACAGCTCTGGATATTTCTGTCCACCCTAGAAGGTAGAGACTATATTAATTAAATCCATGCATGGACAAAGGCAACATTTCATCCAGGTATTATATTACAACTTACATCTGAGTTTGCGTCTATAATCTGTTTTTAAAAGTTTCTTTTTTGTTTTGTATTTTCATGAATCAAAATGAAAATTTAGTACAATTAATGGTGGGCTAGAAGTATATGGACTGGGATATGTATAAGTTGGTAGCTGGCACCAATTTTGGAGAAATCTACTAAGAGATAACTAGATAGGATTTTGGTGACTGCCAGGCAGGAGGACTAGCCAGGTATGCCATAGGTTACTATAGGTAAGTACCCCTGAGACTTCCAGGAGTGGTTGCAGAGAGACATGTACTCAGAATGATAGCTGTGAGATAGATGTTTTAAATGTATGTAAGTGATAGTTTTGATGAAGTTATAGTTGACTGAGAAAAATGTCCAGACACTCTTTTTTGTGGCATTAAAAAATTTCACCAAATCACATTTAAAAGTTTTTGAAAAACTAATAGTAATTGAAAAATCATTTTTTCAATAGGAAGAATGAAGCTGAACTCACCATATGCTGTCTTACGTCTGATAGTTCCATATAATCAGGCCTAACCCTGGGGAAAAAGTACTAATTTAGAGACCTTATAATGTCACACCAGATGGAAGCAGGTAAAGTGCTTGTGGTAAGGTCATGCTCATATTTTATATTTCCATCAGCTATGAGCTCTTTCAATTCAGGAACCATGATTATTCATCTCTAGAACTTTAAAAATTGACATGTTATTTTGTCCAGTTCATGCTGTAAGATTGCTCAAATTTACTTTGTCATTCCAAACTTTTACAGTTTTGATTCTTCTGCCCAGCTGTCTCTTTCAACTTTTTGTTACCTGAAAATGTGATTAGCCTGTCTTCTGTATCTTCATCCAAATTGATATTTAAGTAAATAGTGCTAAATTTGTAAAATTCTGATAAAGGTAACAGGCTTGTTCTTGATCATATGCAAATACAAATGATGAAACAGAAAGTACTAGAAAGCAATCATTCATACATTTGTTCACCAAACAGATATTGGTTGAGGACCAGACTTAGAGAAAATTTAAGATGAGTAAATTTAAATTTAAATTTGAGGTGAGCAAAAACAGATATTACCCTACTTTTATGGAATCTAAGAAGGGAGACCAACATAAATCAAAGAACAGACCAGGTAAGTAAATGTAGTATTACGGTTACAATGGGTGCTGCCAAGAGGAGATGCCTGATGTAATAGGGGCATGGACCAAGTCAGGAATTTAGGGAAGATTCCCAAGGAAGTGATAATTAAACCAGCTTCTAAGGGAAAGAAGGCTTCATAGGGCAGGGTTTGTTGGTGGTGTAGTCAAAGGTGGCATAGCACTGGAGGAGAGCATTCCAAAGAGAGCAATGGAAAGAATGAGACTCTCCAGGCCCTTTTAGGGCATCCTAAAGGATCTTTAGGATCTTTATCCTAAGAACAATACAAGTGTTTAGAAGGGCATAAAGGGATCAGATTTACATATGCAAAGGTCATGCCGTCCACTTGGAGATCTAACTGGAGGAGGCCATGGTGGATTTTAGATATCACTGGAAAGGAGCTTGAGTGAGGACAGAGGAAAATCAAGAGACAGAGAGGTGTGTTTATGAATTCTTTGTTGGGGTAGAAATTCAGAATCAGGTGTTTGAAACAGGTTCTCCTCTTTCACATTTTGACTTAGGTTGGCACATTCTAAAATTCATTAGTTTAGCTCTAAAAATGTAGACAGTTTACTGTTATAGAAGGAGCCAACTAGGAGTTGAAAAGATCCCTGACACAGTTCAGCTGCTTTCTACCTATGTGATCTTGAATGAGTTATTTCATCTCGCTGGGCCTCAGTTTCCTCATACAGTAAAAAGAGAAGCATTCCTCTTTAAGGCTCCTTTCAAACATAATGCCCTCTTGTATTAGTTTGTTCTCATGCTGCTATGAAGAAATACCTAAGACTGGGTAATTTATAAAGGAAAGAGGTTTAATTGACTCATAGTTCCATATGGCAGGGGAGGCCTCAGGAAACTTACAATCATGGCAGAAGAGGATGCAAACCTGTCCTTCTTCACATGGTGGCAAGAGAGAGAAGCGCCAATCAAAGGGGGAAAGCCCTTTATAAAACAGTTAGATCTCATGAGAACTCACTCACTATCACAAGAACAGCATGAGGGTAATCGCCCCCATGATTTAATTACATCCCACTGGTCTCTCCCATGACATGTGAGGATTATGGGAACTACAGTTCAAGATGAAGTTTGGGTGGGGACACAGCCAAACCATATCACCTTGCATGGATTATATGGTCTCTTTTTGCACTTTTTCAAAGCACTGAAAGTTTCTGACTTCCTTTCAGATGTTCTTTATCCCATGCTAGGGGCAAAGTATTCAGACAGTTTTTCAAGTTTTCACCTTTTGGCTTTAAAAATATAACAACCTTGCCTGTAAGAACATTAAAAACAGGTCATCAGTGGCAATTTGGTCCTAACCTGAAGTGCTATATGAACTTATGAACTTCAACTTCACTAGACACTGGACAGAGTTTTTTTGGACAGAAATAAAAAACAAAGACACATTATAAACTCATATGTACCAAAGGACATGTGCAAGAATGTTCATAGGAGAAGTATTTGTTAAGTGTCAAAACTTAGATGAATGTCAGGATGTATAAATGAATTGTGGCATAATCCATGCAATGGAATACTATCCAAAACTTAGAATGAATGAATTACTGCTACAAGTCACACTGTTGATGAAGCTCACAAATAGTGTTGAGTTTAAGAAGCACAACACAAAAGGGTGCATTCTGGATGATTCTATTTGTATGAAGTTCAAAGACCAGGGGAGTTGATATGTAGTGACCCATCAGGATAGTGATTACATGAAGGGGAGAGGAGCAGTGCAAGGTGGGGCCAAACGAAGGTCCTGGTGTACTGGGATGTCTGTCTTCTGATCTGGCGTGGGGTTACATGGTTACACTTTGAGAAAATATACTGAGATATAAGCATGATTTTTGCACTGTTCTGTGTGTACATGTACTTCAAAAAGAACATTTTCTTTTCTTTCTTTTCTTCTATTCTCTTTTCTTTCCTCTTCTTTTGTTTCCTTTTCTTTTTGAGACCGGGTCTCATTCTGTGACCCAGGATAGAGCAGTGATACAGTCACCGCTCAGTGCAGCCTCAAATTCCTGGGCACAAGTAATACCCCTACCTCAGCCTCCACAGGAGTTGGGACTGGCCTGCGCCAGCATGCCCAGCTAATTTTTTGTATTTTTTGTAGAGACGATGTCTTGCTATGTTACTCAGACTGATCTTGAACTCCTGGACTCAAGTGACCTGCCCGCCTCAGCTTCCCAAAGTGCTGGGATTAGAACATTTTCTTAAAAATGCAGAAGTGGTAGATTTGGCTCTCCCCAGTGCCTAACCAAAACAAGAGTTCTCTAAATCTCGATCGAGTTCTCTCCCTAGTTGACGTGCAGCATACACAGTTATTAAACACACCATAGACATGTGTCAGAAACTTCATTAAGAGACGTATCATGATATTTCTTTGCCTTTTGTGCTATTTCTGGCTTTTGAAAAAATCTTTTCTACATGCATAATATATAGGAATACTTGCTTTAGGTAAATATTCACTCTTATACCAACGCCTTGCCCTAAATAAAAAGGAAAACACGGAATATAGTATATAGAACTGGCTATCTAATTACCCAAATTGCCACACTTGCAGATTGCATTGCAGTCAAAGCAGGCTGAAGAGTGCCACCAGGCCTGCAGCCATCTCTTAGCTGAGAGACCTCAGAGCACTTTGGGCATGTTGGGGTTATCACGCTTTCCCCCGGGTCCTCATTTCATCCCTCATGGTTGTGCGACCATGGCAAGCATAGCCAAAAGCTGTCACTCAAGGATGATTGCCATCCTACTCACGGTTTTGCAGTTTCCAAACTGTGAATCCCTAACAACCTATCATAAAGAGATATACAATGTCTCAGAAGTATTTGAGGCATTTCTGCAAGAGGGACTACTATTCAAGCACTGTGAAAGAGCGGTTGTGGTTCTCAATCTCAGCTGCGCATTTGAGTTGCTTCAGGAGTTTCAACCACAGGAACCCCTGAGTCCTACCCATAGAAAGCCCAACTTCATTGATTAGAGTGTGGCCTGGGCATTCGGATTTTTTTAAGCTCAACAGTGGATGCTGATGTGCAGCCAGGGTTGAGGACCACTGTTTTAGCCAGTCTTCCTTCTGTCTCTCCTCTTGTGCCGAAGATGCCTGCTTAACCGTCACTTACCTAGCCCTAGAGAATGTTTTCCCAACTCTGGTTCAGTGATGTCACCTTGGTAACCTGAACTCAGCATGGTGGGAGTGCTTACATCATGGGATTCCACAGACCCTACAAATCAGAGCTTCCCCTCTGCCCTTCCCACCAAGAACTGGTTGTTAAACATTTACTTACGTTGACTGCTAATTATTTTAACTTGATGAATGTTTTAAGGCAGGTAGAGATGAAATTCATTTCTTAATTCCAGAGGTGAGGATGCCCACATAAAGCTCCCATGTGAAACTGAGGTTGCATTTAGGAGTTCTTCATTACTGATCTTTTTAAACCATTTATCAAGCAAGCGAGATTCATAATTTGGTTTTCCAATACACAATAGAAACAGGGGAAAAGGTTTCCTCAGTCATACAGATATTGATGAACTTTCTTTTTCCTCTTGTTTCTTTCCCTTTAGTTTTTCAACTTTTTTCCTGAAAGGTATTAAAAAGTTGAAAAAGAAACTATAGAACATGTTTTCTGTTTTTCTTATGTAGGGAACAAAGGAATTGTGATCCAGGAGGACAAAGGATATTCAGATGCTGTGTTTCCAGGAGGTTGTTCTATGTGTGTAACAAAGTTCCCCTCTCCTGCTCTTCAAAGGGGGATCCCAGGGGCCAGCATTGTGGTAAATTCAGGAGGTGTTGTGGACCGAAGAGGCAAAGAGAAGGCCCGAGGGCTGCTCCAGGGCTGTAAGACAGGGAGCCTTTCCTTCCTGTCATCATGAGCTTTAGCCAAAGCAGGACGGATGACAGTGCTGACAGAACAGAGTTGTTCTCTTCTCTGTAGAGCTTGCAACTCTACCTAAGGTCAGTCTTGCTTTTTTCATCTCACTAGTCCTTTAAGGGAAGGCCCTGTCTTTGAGAAAGTCTCTGAATGCTACCGGGGCCGGGGGTGGGAGGGAAGCCTTGAAGAAGACATCCGTGGCCCAGAGATTCCTGTAGCTTCAGAAGTACCTACAGAGTCCACTTTCAGCTACTCAAAACCCAGAGGTGGTGGTGACAGGCAGGAGAAGTCAACTAGCAAGTTTGCCCTTGGTTCAGACTGTCCTGTGTTCCACCAATGGGGAGCTTCTCCATCTAGTCCACATCATAGATTGATGGTTGACTGCCTTCTTGTGTCTTACACGTGAAGTTTTAATAGTAGTATACTTATGCCAAAGACTGAATTTGTCTTAGTTAGGTGACCAGCCAGGCTGGCCTTCCTGGGAGTCAGGAAGTTCTTAGGATATAAAAATTTCAGTGTCAAAACCAGGGAAGTTCAATGCACACTTGGATAGGTTAGTCACCCATAGTCAAATTTGAAGTTGGAGAGTTATTTAGAATGGGAATTGCAAGCCTTTGATCATACCACTTAATCACCACCACTCTGACTTGGCTATTGCTAAATTCTTTATCTGAGTTGTTTGGTAGCAAAGACCTTTTTGAAAGCTGAAAATTCCACATTGTGCTGTTTTCTTAACCAGTGGAGCATTTGAACTCAAAATGACATCAGTGTACTAGAATACATCAGGGCTTTGAAAAGTGAGAATGAGGCAAAGTAAAACCAAGCAAACAGGGAAGAATAGCAACAAAACCGAGGCTTAGTCCAGAGGCCTAGAAGGGATGACAACAATTCTAAGTTTTTACACTGCCTACCTCGAGACCTATGATTGCTGGTAATGGATTAGCGTGATGTATGCTGTGTTCATTAAAGTGAAGGAGACCGGATAAGTCACACAAGATAAATACTTTATTTATGAACGATTAAAATATTTTACAGCCATCTATCATCGTGAGCTTGAATGTAGTTAAAAATCAATTCAAAGTGAAAGTGAAAGGAGAGAGACAAGAGAGGAAGACATCTCCTCCCTCTGCCTCTGTCTTTGGCCTCAGGGTTATAACGGTCCTGCATGCATTGCTTGGTTCTTAGCTCAAGCAGCCTGGTTTAGTTGGGGTTCAAGGCCAAGCTGTGCAATAACAAAGGCTGACAGGCTTTAATAAAGAGATATACAGCGTCTCGGATGTATTTGAGGGAACCCTGATGCTTGTGGTTTTGTATATGGTTATGGTAAATAACTAACCCGCTGATTCTTGTGGTCGGCCTTTGCTGGGAGCACTGGACCCCTGGAGACCCATTTAACCCGAATTCCCTGCACCTACAGAGAGCCTTGCATTGCAATCACAACAAACAGGGTGGCGGCGGCACTGCCGGCCCGTGGCTCATCTCCAGGCTGAGTTCTGCTCACTTTTCCTCCCGCAGGATGGGCTGTGAGGCTGACAACCCTGACCGAGGCAGCAGAGAACTTTCTACATGTTGGGTTGTCACTCCACATTTCCCCTTTCCCCATGACTGATTCCTGGAGATGCTCTCTGTAAATGAGCCCAAGTGGGAGGAAAGGCTGACTGCTGAGTCCTGAGCAGTGCTGGCGGCCCCCCGGGGGGGACAGCAGCTTCACATCCTGACAGGAGGCACTCAACCCGAACCAGAGCTGCAGGCACCCAGGGTCCCTGTCTCAAATTAGGGCTGGTGTGCCAGGCTCCGGACCTAAACCTACATCTTTCTTTTTCAACTCTTTAGCATCTTATCTTTCTAACTGTGCATAGAACTTAAGAGGAAAGTGGTGTTTTGGACTGCAGCGGCCGTGGAAAGGAAAGCTGCAAAACTGCAGGGTATCATTTTGGAGCACATGCCTAAAGCTCATGGTCTTGGCTCATTTTTAGCAGAAGAAAGGGTTTGATACTGTTTGACTTCATCTCACCCAGCAACTTGAGACTAGGGCTCATCTAATGCCACCCCCACCCCATGCATATCTAAAGGTCTGTGACTCAAACAGTAAGTGATTTATCGAATTGAATGTGAAGATGATGATATGATTGTACTCCCACTCCCCTCTGAATATGCAATTATTAGATTTAAACGGCAAGAGAGGCGTTGTTTCCAGACCCTCCTTCCCTCCCTGCAGTGTTCACTGAGAGACATGCCTTTCCCAGAATCACAGGAGACTCACGGCATCTTCCGTGCTGACCTAATGATGCTTCTCAGGACATTTTGTGGTGCGGTGTCTGCTGACGGATTCTGAATTGGAGACAGGAGTACGAGGAAGGTTCTATAGAATCACCAGGCTTTCCTTTCCCTTGGTGTGTCTAACTTTTGACAGACACCCGTTCTTCTACACACCCATAGAGAACTAAGAGAGAAGTTGTGAACTACTGATGTGGACTGAGTATTTGGGTCTCCCTCTCGGAATTTCTGTGTTGAAGCCCTAATCCATAAAGTGATGGTGTTTGAAAATGGGGTTTTGGGGAGTGATGGGTCCTGAGGGTGGAACCCTTATGAATGAGATTAGTGCTCTTAGAAGAAGACACAGGAGAGTGATGATCGCTTTCTTCCTTATGTAAAGATTCAGAGAGTAGCCAGTCATCTGCAAACCAGGAAGAGGACTCTCATCGGGAACAGAACTGGCTTGCACCTTGATCTTGGACTTTCAGTCTCTATAACTGAGTAAGTCATGCCTTGTGTGTAAGCTACTCCATCTTTTGTATTCTGTATGGTAAAGCCTGATCTGACTGAGCTAGTGATGAGCTCACCATGCACCTGCTGCTGGAAGAGCTTGTTAGTTTCTTGCTGCTTCTGCCCAAGGATAAGAAAGAAGGTGATGTCTCTCAATACCAGGGCCCCTCCATCCTGTATATTTTACCATTATTGTTTCCCCTGTTTCTGCAATACCACTTCTTGCAATCCTGTTTGAGTGCTCTGATGAAAATACCATAGACTGGGTGGCTCATACACAACAGAAATTTATTTCTCTCAGTTCTGGAGGATGGGAAGTCCAAGACCAAGGCACCAGCAGATTTGGTGTATGGCGAAGGCCCAGTTCCTAAGAGATGGTTGTCTTCTCACTGTGCCCCCACATGGTAGAAGGGGCAAACAGTCTCTCTGGGATCCCTTTTATAAAAGCAGCAATGCCATTCTTGAAGCCTCCTCTCTCATGACCTAATCACCTCCCAGAAGTTCCACCTCCTAATACCATTACCTTAGGGGTTAGGAGTGCAACGTATGAATTTTGGGAAGACATAAAAATTTACTCCATTGCACCACTTTAAAAGTTATAAGTTACATAGAGGGATGTGTGTACATGTGTGTGTATGTGTGCACGTAACATATACACACACATACACACACACATACATCCTTTCTGGACTGTAGCCCAGTTAGAGCACCACTTTAAAACGTATGTGTATATACACATATACATAACTTTCATATGCACATGGAAGTTATATATATATAACTTTGGACTGTAATCCAGTTGTTTCCCTTGGTCAACAAGCCTCAGGAGAACAACATAGACTCAACTCAGGAAATCATAAGGGGTCTGTCTCCACTCCAACTCAGATTTAAGGCACTAAAATATCCTTGTACCTCCCAGCTTCCCAAGCACAGACTTTTCTAATTTGTTTCCAAGGCTGATCACTATGATTGGTCATTTTGGTCTTCAGAGAGGAAAAAACCCTTTGCTTGATGTCTGGTGATATCCATACAAATCTGCAGCTTCCTGGTTCAGCCACTCAATGGGTGTTCCTGGGCATTGCTCTCAAATGTCTCATTTTCTTTCTAATGTCTCCCACATCCTGAACCTCAGTTTTTGATTCAAAACCCATGTCCTGGGACATAAGCTTGTTGGGAAACTGTCCTCAGATTTAGACACTTGTTCTTTACCTGGGCACTCTCGCTGTGTTTTCTGCCTATTCTCAGCTATTTAGAATGTGAGACCTCCCCTGAACAGAAGCATCAGTGCAACTGCCACAAAAGGAAGGTCCTGTCCACTGCCTTCACCCATGTTGTAGGAACTTCTTCCAAGATCAAGGTGCCAGCAGAGCTGCAGAGGACTACATGTGGAACTACTTGTCTGTCTGTGGATTTTCTGTGACTGGCTGGCTTTCAGAACAATTGCTCATTTTTGGTCCTCACCTGGGGCTCTCCCAAGTGGAGTTTATTTATCTTATCTTATATCTTATCTTATCTTATCAGAACCCCACAGGTTTATTGGAAATCAAAGGTGAGGATGGACCAGGGAAGACACACTGACAAAGTCAGGCATGTTCTAGAGTCTGTTACAAGTAGGAAGGCTTTTAGAGGAATGTTGAGAAGGAAGGGAGCCACTCCCTCTATGGAGTTGTCCTTTTTGTTAAGGTACAATACAGAGGTTACAGTCATTGGCTACAGCTTGCAACATACAGGCTAAATTGTGGACGTGCAAGACAATCAGTAAAACTTCATGATTCAGAATCAAGTCAGCAAAACTTCATGATTCAGAAAGAAATCAGTGTTCTTTTCAATGTCAGTGGGTCATGCATTAATCAGTACATCAACAGTTTGAGGAACCCACAGTAAGTTTCTTTACTCAGGGACAAGATGTGGCCATGAATCACAAGACCTCCGTGATGGAAGCCTGTCAAATGTGACCTGTAAGTTATCAATGGTAAGAACTGCGTCTTACACATCTTTGAGTCTCCAACACTGGTCACAGACTCAGGTAACCAGGGAGGTTCCAAATGTTTAGCTGGATGCTCAATAGATGACAGGCAATTTAGGTGCCAAAGCTAAGCCAGAATCCCCATTATTTTAATTCCCTTCTGTGTTCTTCAGCTTGGGCTGCCGCGACATAATACCATAGACTGGCTCACTTAGACAACCGAAACTTATTTACTCCCAAGTCTAAAGGCTGGTCCAAGACCAAGGTGCTAGCCAATTTGGTTCCTGGTCAGGGTTCTCTTCCTGGCTTTTAGGCTGCTGCCTTCCTGCTATGTCCCCATATGGTGGAGAGTGTGCTTGAGACAGAAGTCTCTTCTTTAAAGGACACTAATCCTACTGGATCAAGCCCTGGCCTTATGACTTCATTTAACCTTAAAAATGGCCCTTTCTCCCGGTACAGTCACTTTGCGGGTTGGTGTTTCAACATGTGAATTTTGGGGGAACACAAACATTTGGTGCCTAATACCTTCTTCAACAAAGACTTTTTTATAGATTAAGAAAGAAAACCACCGAGATGAACACAAAGATCAAAACTGACTGCTCTTATGGGCTCTTCACTGTCTACTGGTCTCCTTACTAGGGAAGATGGATGAAGGATAACAGCAATCAGTATACAATAATCAATAACAATAATATCCTCTGCCTCAGCTGCCGAGGACCAGCTGCTTCTCAACATTTGTGGTACATCTGGTATCTCTGGATGAGGGGCTGGGAGCATTCTGCGGCGGCCCCATTCTGAGAACAGAGCATGGGGATGCAGACATTGCAAAGGTTTCCACCAGTTCCGAGTCAGCGAACAAGAAGTATTTTCCTTTCCATTTGCTTCATACACAGGAAAACAAACATTTGTATTAAAAAGTAGTCATTTATCAGAGGATAGTATGGCAAACGCATGATAGACTATCATAGTTTTATGATATTTATCATAGCCTCAAGCACTCTCTTAATTACGGGAGGACATTTATTTGACTGCTACTGCCATAATTACTGGTAATATCCAGGCGGATTTTAATTTGCAGATAAATATGTTTTACTTTGGCACACGATTAACACAATGACAGCAAAACAATTTAATCACGTCATATGTGACCATTACCTAAAGCGTCTGCCTTTATATAATCAGTAGAAAAATTGCAGCCATCTATCTGTAATATTGCTAATATTAACCTTTGAATGGAATTTGATGAATATCTAGAAATATAATGGATACTGAACAATAATTAAGCACTTGCATGTTTACAGTTGTATGCTTTCAAACTATTTTCAAAACAAATGGGGCCAGGGTATAGTGTTCTGGGAGTTTCTGTTGGACTTGACTTTTCCTGAGTCAAATCTCAAGAATTTACTTGAGGAGAGGGTGGTGGGGTACGAAGCTGAGAATGTGAAGGAAGGGGAAGCCTTTCAGGGAGAATTCCAATCAATGATCCAGTCATCGGTTTGGAGGGTATACTGCACCTGGATATGTGCCAAAAACATGGAACCAGGCATCTTAGGGGAAAGAAGACTCCAAGAAATCCTGATAGTAATTCACTGAATTGACTTGAGCACACCAGGAGCAATGTTTTATGTGGTCCTTAGGGAAACTAGAGCAGGCATACTCTATGGGACATCTGGTATATCAAGGACAGCAGAGTTAAGTTAATATAAGACATTAGGGATCTCACTGGAGGGCAAGGATCCTCTGGAAGGTTTCTGTGTTTGGTGGAAAGGGTGGTAAATACAAGTCCTTAGAGTAGCATTTAGAAATGCATTGTTTTTAGTTAAATAACACGTTGAAGGCTAAGTTGCACACATACACAGATATGCAAAGACCTGTTACTATTTTGCTTTATTTAATCTATTGGGAGATTTTTTCACTTATAATGGGTCATTTAAGTGCTGGTGCATTTTAATTAAAAGACAAAAGAAGTCCTAATATTTTACAATATGAATGCATCCAAAAAATAATGAAGATGAGCTGCATCTGTTCTCTGCAGCATTTTCTAGTAGAGATGCATCAGAATTAGCCTAAATAGCCAACAAAACTAGTTCTTTAAATCTGATAACCTACATACTTAGTATGGCATATTACACGTCTATAAAAATGATGTCCAAAATTTATGTCATTATATGAAAAAATTTCCAAGTATACCTAAAACATAAGTTTAAACAATGGATATTGTATAAATGAATTTTATAAATAAGTGCACTCATAGAAAAGGCTGGAAATGTCTGCAGACATTAATTGATTAATCTATCTAGCAGATAATTTTAATTTTCTTCCCATTGTTGTTCCCCTAAAGAGACATTAAAAATAGACTTAAAAACTAAATGAAAAAAAAAAATTCAGGCTCTTGAAAGCTTCTTTTTTTTTTTTTTTTTTTTTTTTTAGACCGAGTTTCCCTCTCATTGCCCAGGCTGGAGTGCAACGGTGCAATCTTGTTTGGCTCATTGCAACCTCTGCCTCCCGGGTTCAAGCAATTCTCCTTCCTCAGCCTCCCAAGTAGCTGGGATTATAAGCATGCACCACCATGCCTGGCTAATTTTGTATTTTTAGTAGAGACTAGGTTACACCATGTTGGCCAGGCTGGTCACAAACTCTTGACCTCAGGTGATCCACCCCCTCAGGCTCCCAAACTGCTGGGATTATAGACTTGAGCCACCACGCCCAGCCTCTTGAATGTTTTTTGATAGTGGCTACTGTCAATGTCAAATCAAATGGGCAGATGCAGTGTAGTGGAGGCATGCTCAAAAAGACTGATATTGTTTGTCCCCAAGGTGAGATCCTAGCTACTGTGAAGATGTGTGGTCCCCATAAGGACCATTATAGTTAACCAGATACATAGTGCATTATATCAAAATTTCAAGGAGGTGGGAAAGCAATCAGAAAAATGTCCAAAAGATATTTTTTTGTGTGGGAGTGATCATGGAAAAAAGGACAAAAATGTTTGCCGGTATGGCCTTACACTTGTAGAAATATGATTGTTAAACTGAAGTACAGCTGTCTTTTAAAAATGACTTAAAGTAATTGGAAGACCAAGTAGATGACTTTTTACAGACTCCCTCATACCAGTCGTCCCAAGTTGAGTATGTGGTGGCATGTCATCCCCTGGTTCCCGGAGTACACAGGTGTGAACAGTCTGTTGTCTTCCCTGCAGCTGACGGGCAGTACCAGGGTTGCAAGCCCTTGTCACTCTCCTTTTCAAAAAGGCTCTTATACATTTGAGGCAGACAGTTCAGCTGGCTTCTCATCCACCCTCCCAGGACACACAGACGTGTGTTACAAAGACTGTCCTGTGCTCCGTTGGAAACATGGAGTGGAAGCATCTCCCCGATCCGTATCTCTGAGCAGTGTGCAGTCCTGGGCCGTGCCTATGGCGCCTGCCTGTCTCAGTTCCAAGGCAGCAATTGAGTGATAATTGCAGGATCCTATTTTGAACAACACTACAACAAAGCCTGATAAAGTTTGTAACTATTTAGATCGAAATCTGAGAACTCTAAACAATTTATTTACAAAGAAAGACACAGATAGGTTTTAATGTGCCTCATAAATCCTCTCTCCTTGACCGCAAAGAGAGCAGATACACAGTTCTTGGGGGAATCAATTAGCCCTGGACAGGGATTTCTCTCTCTGATCGCCTCCCTGGGTATAAGGCTTTCACAGGCCAAGAGGTTCCAGGCACTAAAGGTGAACAAGGCAAAGCCCTGGGCTTCACTTGAAGAGTCAGGCTCAGGTTCCTTGGGAATAGTCAAGATGGGCCGGGAAACATCCTGAGCAGATAAACTGGATTAATATCAGAATAGACCCATAGACGAGGGTTTCTCCTTAGACCACAGTTTCTCAACCTTTCTCAGCCTCTCCATCTCAACATCTGCCAGTTGGGGCTGGCTCATTCTTTGCTATGGGAAGCTGCTTTATGCATTAACATCCCTGCTACCTTGTACCCACCATAGGCCAGCAGCACCCCTACCTCCCACCCCAGTTGTACTGTTGCCAAATGTCCCCTGAGAAGGGGTAAGAATCATCACTCTCCCCCTATTTAGAGAACCACCTTAGACAATGACATTTCTCCCTTTTCAGAGGTTAATTTTTTTTTCTAAGCACAGATTGCCATTTGGATATCATTGCCTTCTCTCCTCTCAACCCTTTCTGAGTGCCCCGCGATACGATTACATATTGGCTAATTCTTCCATCTTTAACCTGAAGCTTTGAAAGGAAACAGCTTTTATCTTCTCTGTTACATTGTGGGGGGGTTGGGTAGGAAGGGTTTGAATATCTATTGCTTTGCATGCAAATTTTAATCCTTTAATCACCTTCCCACAGTTTCAGGGGGAGTTTGCCTGAGAAGCCACCAGCCCACCCTGGCCTTTACTACAGGCCTGCAAACACACTGGAGGAAACCTGAAAAGGTCATTTCCTTCCCCTAGCCATCATACCCAGGTTTTAGACGCTGATAACTTCAGACCTTTTAGCTCAGAGAAGTGGGAGACTGCTCCCATCTGTACCTCTGTCTGTCCAGCTGGGTCCAGGGTGTGGATGATCTTTTTCACTTATTCACAATCTGCATATTGTTCTTCACCTGATTGAATTACTTTTTTGTCCTGAAAAAGATACGTTTCTGAGAAACTTCCTTTGATGCCAATTTTCCTTATTTTTTAGCCTTGATGAAATGAAAAGGGCAGTATTTCAGCAAATTCAATAATAGAACAAAACAAAAGCATTCTTTTGTTTTGAGTAGCAGTCATTAAAAAGAACTGGGATATTTGCTTTTCCTCTGTGAGCTCTTTATTAGCTAATGACACAGGAGAACGTGGTCCCCATCCATGTGCTGCTGCTACGTCTATGATTTGTGGAGGGCTGGTTTCCAAAGCAACTTCTTATCTGGCAGAGTCGGCTTTGCGTGTTGACTCTGCTCGCTGTTAACACGGTGCCATAAATTACATGGCTCCAGTTTTTTTCTTGTAGTCTAATCATTTCTCTGGGAAAACAGTGTCCCACTGGGTCTTGCCCTTCACAGGATGTGTAAAAACACAACTCCAGCAAGATGGGAGGACAGGAAGCTTTTTCATTCATCGCAGATGAAACATGTTCTGTCACTCCAAAGACGCCTTCCAGTGTTACATTTCTGAACAAAAGATGTCTACACATGTTTGGATGTGAAATCAAAATAGGCAGATATAGGAAACACAAAAACTGCAGTCACTGAAAATAACACCCTGCTGGAAAAAATGACAACACTTCTCTGCCTTTAAAGGTGAAGGATAACCAGGACCATAAGGAATTACTTATCCACCTGCATTACTTTTCAGATCGAGAAGCAGGCACTGAAAGAAGAGAAAGGAATTTTTCCATGTGAAGCAGCTGATGAATGGCAGGGTTGGGACAAAAACTTACCTAACTCTAACTCCCAGGTTCTCTGATTGCAATTTGCTGCCTCTCCCCAGCTAGAAGACCAACCACAGCGTGTTCTCACCAGGGCCTCTGCACGGGCTGCTCCCTATGTCTGTAATGATCTCCCCGCAGATACTGGCTTCACTCATTCCCCCACTTTATTCAGGTCCCTGCTCTGATGTCCTCTCCTCACTGACCACCATGTTGACAACAGCAGCCCCAGCTTCTCCCCTTTCTTCTA
Organism: Cheracebus regulus; assembly: GCA_963574635.1. NCBI lineage: Eukaryota > Metazoa > Chordata > Mammalia > Primates > Pitheciidae > Cheracebus > Cheracebus regulus. The sequence goes on from CAUYQU010091340.1 coordinate 29,127, forward strand.
TTTTGCCTTTTATCACAGCACTTACCACCACCTGGCATCATATTTATGTGCCACATGGGGCACCAAAATCATCTGCCAAAAGTAGATCACAGATACTCATGTCAGAAAAGAAAGGCCCTTCCCCATGCTATAAGGCTGTAGTTATAAAGAACTTGGAAATTAGTAATCATTAAGAAAAAGTAGGAATATGAGGGGCACAGTGGCTCACGCCTGTAATCCCAGCAATTTGAGAGGCCAAGGTTGGCGGATCATAAGGTCAGAAGTTTGAGACCAGCCTGGCCAAAATGGTTACATTCCATTGCCACTAAAAATACAAAAATTAGCCAGGTGTGGTGGCAGGCGCCTGTAATCCCAGCTACTCAGGAGGCAGAAGCAGGAGAATCACTTGAACCCAGGAGGCAGAGGTTGCAGTGAGCCGAGATAACACCACTGCACTCTAGCCTGGGTAATAGAGTAAGACTCAGTCTCTAAATAAATAAATGAAAGTAGGAATCTCAGACCCGATTAAATAAATACAAATAAAATGATAAGATGCCACAACTTAGATTAAGCTCACCGGTGGACTACATTTGCCAAGTCAGTTCTCCTTTGCATCAAAGCTCTTTGCCCTCTGTCTTCCTGGGACACCTCACACCCCTGGTGTACTTGGGGTGCACTTGAAAGTGTTCTCCAGAGAAGCAGAATCAACAGGATGTGTGTGTGTGTGTGTGTGTGTGTGTGTGTGTGTGTGTGTGTGTGTATGTGTGTGTGTGTGTAGACAGAAAGAGAGGAATATTTTAATGAATTACCTCATGATTGTGGAGGCTGGCAAGTCCAAGATCTTCAGGGTGGACTGGCAGGCTGGAGACCCAGAGAAGGGCTGATGCTGCAGTTCAAAGTTCAGGGTCTCTGCTGCAGAATTCCTTCCTGCTCAAGGGAGGTCCGTCTTTGTTCTATTAAGACTTTCAACTGATTGAATGAGGCCCATGCACCTTAGGGAAAGCAATCAGTTTTACTCAAAGTCTATTGATTCAAATGTAAATTTCATCCTAAAACACCATCACAGAAACATCCAGAATAATGTTTGACCAAATATCTGGGCATTGTGGCCCAGCCAGGTTGACAAATAAAACTAACCATTACACCTGTTTTTCTTCCAATTATACAAATGCTGCATTTTATTCTTCTTAACCAAATCCTCCTCCACCAGGATTATTGGAATGCCCCACCCAGGGTTTCCAGATACAGCAAATAAAAATACAGGGCCTCCGGTCAAATTGTAATTTCAAATAAGCAATAATTTTTTAAACATATGTATGTCTCAAATATTGCATGAGAAATACTTATTCTACAAAATTATTCATGGTTGATTTCCATTCAAATTTAATGGATTTTCCTGTATTTTATCTGCCATGCTATGCAAGGGGCTCTTGGCAAGGCCATTTTCTCTGCCTTCCCTGAGATTCTGCTTCCTCTGCTAAAGTTCCAGATTACAGAGATGACTCTCACATCTACATTTTCAGCATAGTTCCCATTTGTTCCACTGCTGAAACAGAAATATTAATGTTCCCATCCTCATTCAGCCTTTCTCATCAGTGGCAGAGGTCAGCAACCTCAGCCTCTGTTTCCTATAAGCCAGTTTCCATCAATTACTTCCAAAATGTATCCTGAATCTGACTTCTCAGCATCTTGAGTCAATCCTACACCTTCATCGCTTTCCTAGACTGTGCTGCAACTTCCCAGCAGGCTCCCAGCCTCCATTTGTGCCCTCACTGTCTGTTTTCTCCTTCACTGGTAGACTTAGTTTTATACATGGAATCTCCTTTAGTCCAGGCCTTATCCCTTTGTTAACAAAATTCTCCCAATGCGAGCCCTTGTAATTAAAATCTAAGCTCTCCACAAGTGGGGTCTGCTCCCTGCACTGGGGCCTCATGGGCATTCTTTATCTCAGGCTCACCACCTCGTGCTGGCCTTAGGCTTTGGCATCCCTGCATCCTCCCTCTGCTGAAGAAGTTCTTCCTTCAGTTGAGGCTGCCCCCTCCAGCCTGGGCTCAGATGCTGTCTTCCCACAGAGACCCTGCCCAGCCGCCTTAGAACATCAGCCTTTGTCTTCTTACTTTGGCTTCTTCAAGGCATCTGCAGTTCCAATGTCTCCTCCAAATGTGATACAAAATTCTAGAAGGAGCAGACTCTGCATAGTTGGATCTTTCTTATGCCCACTCCCACATATTTGTCTCTTTAAATGTTGTTTTTTAACTATAATATTATCAGAAAAAAATTTAATCGTGTTATCAAAAATCAAATGAAATGGGCACTTTGACAAACTATTGGTAAGAACTTTAATTGGGAAGGATGTCTCAAAAACACTTTGCCAGTATATTTTAAGAATCTTGGCCAGGTGTGGTAGCTCACATCTGTAATCCCAGCACTTTGGGAGGCCAAGGTGGGAGGATCACCAGAAGTGAGGAGTTCAAGACCAGACTGGCCAACATGTTGAAATCCCTTCTCTACTAAAAATACAAAACTTGTTGGGTGTGCTGGCTGGCATGCACCTGTAATTCTAACTGCTTGGGAGGCTGACGCTAGAGAATCACTAGAACCTAGGAGATGGAGATTGTGGTGAGCTGAGGTCTCACCATTGCATTCTAGCCTGGGCAAAAAGAGTAAAACTCCATTTTGAAAAAAAAATACTTAAAGTGATCATGTCTTTGTCTCACTAATTACAAAGTTAGGAATCTGTTCTCAGGACATACTCTGCAGTGTGGGCAAGAATTTGTCTGTAGGGAGTTCTTTGTAGAGAAAATATATAAATAAACTCAGGACATAGGCATAGGCAAGGACTTCATGATTGAAACACCAAAAGCAATGGCAACAAAAGCCAAATTAGACAAATGGAAAAAAATTAAACTTAAGAGCTTCCACACAGAAAAAGAAACTATCATTAGAGTTAACCAGCAACCAACAGAATGGGAAAAAATTTTTGTAATCTACCCATCTGACAAAAGGCTAATATCCAGAATCATAAAGAACTTAAACAAATTTACAAGAAAAGAACAAACAACCCCATCAAAAAGTGGGCAAAGGATATGAACAGACACTTTTCAAAAGAAGGCATTTATGCAGCAAACAAACATATAAAAAAAAAAACAACTCATCATCACTGGTTATTAGAGAAATAGAAATCAAAACCACATTAAGATACCATCTCATGCCAGTTAGACTAGCTATCATTAAAACATCAGGAGACAACAGATGCTGGAAAGGATGTGGAGAAATAGGAACACTTTTACACTGTTGGTGGGAGTGTAAACTAGTTCAACCATTGTGGAAGACAGTATGGCGATTCCTTAAGGATTTAGATATAGATATACCATTTGACCTAGCAATTCCATTACTGGGTATATACCCAAAGGATTATAAATCATTCTGTTATAAAGACACATGCACACATATGTTTATTGTGGCACTGTTCACGATAGCAAAGACTTGGAACCAACCCAAATGCCCATCAGTGATAGAATGGATAAAGAAAATGTGTCACAAATACACCATGGAATACTATGCAGCCATACAAAAGGATGAGTTCATGTCCTTTGCAGGGACATGGATGAAGCTGGAAACCATCATTCTCAGCAAACTGACACAGGAACAGAAAACCAAACACTGTATGTTCTCACTCATAAGTGGGTATTGAACAATGAGAACACATGGACTCAGGGAGGGGAACATCACACACAGGGACCAGTTGGGGGGTAGTGGGGGTTGGGGAGGAATAGCAGGGGGTGGAGGGATTGGGGAGGGATAACATTAGGAGAAAAACCTAATGTAGATGATGGGGTGATGGATGCAGCAAACCACCATGACATGTGTATGCCTATGTAACAAACCTGCACATTCTGCAGTTGTACCCTAGAACTTAAAGTATAATAATAATAATAAAAAAGAAAGAAACTCAAGTGTAGCAATAGGGGAATGAATAAAAATCACAGGATATGTCTGTATGGTGGAATGTGATGCAGCTTTTACAAAGAGCATTTTTCTTCTCTGAGTCAATGGCAAGCCTTCTGTGCCTTCCTCCTGGTGCATTAAAGTACTTGTTAAAATCCAGAAAAATGAGCAAAGAGGATGTCAACAAGACTAAAATGTAGGACTATGTGAATGGTTGACAGACCTAAGGAGGAATAGTCACATGCCCATAAAGAATGTCACATCATGGAGGTGAGAGGCTCTATCTGCTGTCATGGCTGTGCCTCCTGCAGGGTCTCGGGGCCTTCATGGGACAGAGGAGGCACCAACACATCCTAACTGACAGTTGCATTTTGAGACATTCTGAACAGTTAGCATATCACACCCAGAGAGACACACCCTTCCAGACATCTCCAAGTTTTAATGAGACTGCAGGTCCTGGGAATGTATCCAGGCTGGCACAGAGCTGAAAAGTGGTGTGAGTTATATAGGGAGGGGTAGAGTTGGGAAAAGAAATGGTCAGGGAAGGAAAACATCTTGGAAGGCACATATTCTGAAGGTTTTAATGTTCACTTATTATATTAGAAAGGGAATAACAATGCACTGGACCAAAATATTTAAGGAAATCAACATTTTCAGATCATCAGCCCTCAGGGTAGAGGTGAAGAATGTTCTCAGTGAAGCACAGCCAGAACAGATAAAGTGGCTGCTGGATACTGGACATGAGTGTGGAGCAGGAGACACAGACATCAATTCATCCTTGCCTTTAGATCAGAGAGGGGGTATTCCTAATACAGTCTAGTAGACAATAAAACAACAACAATAACAGAATCACTGCTACCTGGGACAGAACCGTGACAGTCAATAATGAGCACCAACCAAGTAAAACACCAGGTACATAAAGAAATTTCAAACATAAAAGATGACACAGAGTGTATTGCTAGAACTGCCTTAACAAAGTACCACAAACTGAGTGGCTTAAATAACAGACAAGTTTATTGCCTTGTAGTTGAATGTAGTCCAGAAACATCCAGGACTTCAGAAGGTGCTAGAAGTCTGAGATCGAGGTGTCTGCAGGGCCATGCTCCCTTGGAAGGATCTAGGAAACAACCATTTCTGGAAGTTCCTTGGCTTGTGGCAGCCACCTTCACATGATGTTCTCTGTGTTTGCATGTTCCAATTTCCCCTTTTTATAAGGACATCAGTCATACTGGATTAGGGATCTATCTGATTCCAATGTGATCTCATCTTAGCTAACTGTATCTGCAGCTCTATCTCCAAATAAGGTCACACTGTGAGGTACTGGGGATTAGGACATTAGAATTTCAACAGATGAATTGTGTGGGAGAGGGCATAATTCAACACACAGCACAGAGATAAAGCATATTAAAATAAAACATTTTATCACTGGGAGGAAAAATTTACAAAGCATCTGTTTTATGTTCTCAATATAAGATATGATGAATTTCATAATATAAAATTTAAAAGAGAGGCAAAAACATAAAAGACTAAAATGGAAAGGAATCTGGTTAAGATGCAGGCCAGTATGAAATAAGAGGTGGAGAAAATGCATTGGATTTGCAAGGAAACCAGGAGTTGCAAATGCTGGATGAAAACCCATTTTAGATGAACTACAGAATCAACACTGTAGAAATCTGAATAATAATAAAACATTCTAGACACCTTTTTAGACTATGGTAGAACTATAAAAAGATGAAATAATAAAACAGATATAGATGAATGGAAAGATAAGTATAGAATATTGGTTCATAGACATTAAACAGTTAGCTATTAATAGAAAATGGTAAGTAGGTAGGTAAGGGGATATCTAGATGGATGAGTCAATAGGTCAGTAGGGAAGGTAGATAGATAAGGAATAGAGACCATATACAGTAATGTAATAGAGAAGTGAATAGAGATAGAGGAAAGTGGGGGAGACATGGAAGAGATAGAGATGGATAGATACTGAAAATATAAATTTTCCATGTTTCCAATTCAAGAGGGGAAAACGATTATTCTTTGAACATAGGATGATGTATTCACCAGAACCAGTTTTAAGTCCTCCCTGGTCAACCTTGGATGGTACTATCTGAGTGCACGTGCTACAAAGCCCCGCCAATGAATGATGGTCCCATACTTTGGAAATTCAAGCAGCAACAGTCACACTCCTCCAACACTGCTTTTGTGGCTAATGGAAATTCTGGCTTCTGAAATTCTTGAACTTTGTGTTTCTCAAAATGCTCATTTTCAAAAATGGCATGAGGAAATAGAAGTGACTGTCTCACAAACAGATTAGGGAATACTTTTCTAAGCATAAATTAATAGAAAAAAAATCACCCAAAACTATTAGATAATAAAAATCACAGGTATTTGAGAGTCACAAATCCTGTAGGCAAATGAACTAGAAAAATATATTTGCTTCAAGTATAACAGATTGTGGTTAGCAGTCATCTTTATTTAAAGAACTCATACCAATTCACAAGACAGGCATGGAAACTCCAAGAGCAAAATAGGCACAAGCTATGAAGACGAGTCACCGGAGGAACTCAGACAGAGTAAGCAAATGGGAAAAAGTGTTTCTCAAGCACTTGTAAATCAGTAGCAAACAAATCACATTAAAAAAATACAAATTTAAATCATAATGGCATTTTGTACATCAAATTAGCAAAGATCCTTCCTCCCGATGAAGCCATTGTTAGCAAGGGTGTGCCAGTGCAGGGTTGCTCAGCCATTGCTAAGGGAGGTGGAGATTGAAACAATTTTTCTGTAACTTAAATGGTGTTGCATAGCAAGAGCCTTAAAAGAAAGTTCATACCCTTCACCCAGAGTTCCCCTACTAGGTATCTATTCCTTGTATAAGAATATTCTTGTATAAGAATAACAAGAAGCTAAGACCAAGCTTTCAGCATAGATATTTATTACTGAGATATTTATAATTATGCAACAGCCATACACACAATGACCTAAATTTTGGTACATCCTCATGCTGGAATATTTTGCAGTCATTTTAATGGAGTGAATAAGAAGTCTTAGTCACATGCAAAATCAAAAGCAGGAGTAAAGTTGGATAAGCTCTGTGATTCAACTTTTATTAAAATGTGTATAGAAAAATACAATTGAAAATACATCCTTTTTTCAAGGATTATCCTGAAATAATTTGATTACGACTATTATTTTCTAAATTCTGAAGATTTTATCCCACTGGCTGTTTCTAAAGTCCCTATTTATTCATAAGATTTCTAGCCCCTTGCAGACCATGTTCTTTGCTTTCTTTCCCTTAAAAGTATACTTTTTCCCATATAACAGAACCATACCTACCATAGGTACAGCAGGAATACTGCATTTTAGCTGTACCCCAGGCATTTCTGCTTCCTAGTGGGCTACATGGCTTTTCCAGAGCTCTCTCTCTCTCTCTCCCACTCTCTCCCTCCCTCTCTTCCCTCCCCACCCCCCTCTCTTTGTAGCAATGGCTCAGTGACTCACAGTTCTATATTCATGCTCCATCTCAGAGCTGGGGTGGAGACTCAGATGGTGGGTCTCTGCTGATTGCATTTATGTAGCCCTTAATACACTTGCCACGTGGCTTCACCAAGAAAGGTTTTCCCAAGTCCCATTTTATAATTGTTCCTATCCTGGGAGCTGGCCCTTCCTCTTGGCCATGATGGGTTTGGGCAATTATAGGTGCTCCATTTCTTGTCATGAATCAAGAAGGCATCCAGGCAAAGTGTATCATTTTTATAATCATGCACACTCATACACACACAAACCACAGATACCATTACAAACAAAAGTTCTAGTGACAAGAGAAAACTGTCATAATAAAATGATAGTCGAAGAAAAGAACCTGAAAGTTATATCAATAATAGGAGCTTAGCTGTAAATTAAAAAGAAAATGACTGGAAGTATAACTAAGAAAATTTTACAGGTGTTTCCTTTGGATTGTGGGAGTATAGGTTTTTGTTTTCTTCTTCATAGTTTCCTGTATGTCTCAAATTTTCTCTCATGAGTCAGAAAAAGAAAGTCTATTATTTGCAGAATGGGGCGGACTGGGTGGGGCAGGGTGACAACAGCAAAGAGAATTATAGAGTAAAGTTGATCCTAGGGGAAAGAATCCCCTAAATGAAGACTGATTTATATATGACATACTCTGGACGCCAAACCCACCCACACCCTCTAACTATCAACAACCGTGCCCTGAAGTATTATCAGTCCCACATTGCAAACGTAAAAAACCAAGACTTGGGTAGATCATGCAAATTTCCTGCAGCCACACATCTGTTACAAGGCAGGGTGAAACATTGCTATTATCTATTCTTTGTAGATCTCCTGGGGGAGGTAAAGAGACCACCACTGGGTGTACTAAGTCGATCGAGAAACAACGTGCTGGAGCACTTTCAGAAAATTTCCCAGGGGTTCAATTCAGAAGCAGCATTTCTGGGGATCATAGAAACTTACATTTTTCCTGCCCGGGTAAATGAATGGAAGCTACCCACCATGCACGACAAAACATTCTCAACATTTTTGTTCTTTTTTTTTTTTTTTTTTTTTTTTGCCACATGCAAACAAAAATTCATTTGGGGTGTAGATTTTTTTCCTTGTCCTCAAAGTTGTCATACATTGTCATTCCTCCCGTGACTCTCTCACATGCAGCTCACACACAAGTTCTACCTCCTGTTAGGTCTTTACCAGGACCTCTTGAACTATTCCTAGAGGGTTAGACATGGCTTAGGCATCAGTAAGGTCAGCATGCTGGGTTGCTGAGAGAGGAGTAGAGTGGTCTGGGAGGAGTGAGGTCACGTGTCTTGGTTGCTATTTACAGCATCCACATTATTTCCCCAAACCATGCTTACTGGGGTCCTGTTTTCTGCAAGGATGGAGAGCTTGCCTGACAGCCCCATTGTGGGTCTTGTCCCAGTGCCCCTGGGTGGATCTGCTGGACACCACATTTTGCAGACCCCTGCATCTTATATTCTCCTGGAAAATTGACCTTATTGGTTCCCAAAGGAAAATTATAGGAAATCTTGTGTCTTGGGAAGCTTAGGAATGCTGTTTCATTTGGCTTTGGAGTCCATTGTTGTACTGTGAATGAGCTGCTTTTCCAGAGTGATGGCTTTCCTCTCCTTTTGGATTTCCTACTTCACATAGGTGGCGTAGGATGCCATAAGCCTGTCTACATATGCAAGGTTCTACTTTTGTGATTCATGCTAAGATGTTCCCTTTGCCTGAAATTTGAGGTTTCCATTCTGTGTGTGCTTGAATTATCTAGGAATTTGCTTCATTTCCTAAGTGTGCATCTCGGAAGAACCACACAGTTTGATGTCTGGGGGAAAGTGCAGATATTTTTTTTTTCTGGTTTTATTTTAATAATGTCCAAATTTTTTTTATTGCATTTTAGGTTTTGGGGTACCTGTGAAGAACATACAATATTGTTGCATAGGTACACACGTGGCAGTGTTATTTGTTGCCTTCCTCCCCTTCACCTATATCTGGCATTTCTCCCCATGCTATCTCCCCTCAACTCCCCACCCCCCACTGTCCCTCCCCTATTT
>CAUYQU010091341.1:0-120070 GCA_963574635.1 Cheracebus regulus
TTTCTCTCTTTTTCTAAAATCTCTTCCTCTTTCTTTCTCTTTCATTTTTTCTTTCTTTTGCTGTTTCTTTCTTTCTCCTTTTCTCTCTTTTTCTAAAATCTCTTCCTCTTCCTTTCTCTCTTTCATTCTTTTTATAAAAAATAAAAAATAAAAAAAAAAAAAAAAAGAATTCTGATTCAACTTTCCTCCAGACAGAGCTAGACTCATTCATCCATTCAGCAGACATCCACACCAGGGGCTGCTGCAAGCACTGGAGAGACAGATAGGAGCACGAAAGACAAAAGTCTGTGTCCTCACGCGTGATTATACGGGAGTAAAGGTCAGAAAGGAAGACAGAAAAGACTGGCCAGAGAGAGAATGAGAGAAAAGTAAAATCTTCACATGTACCCAAAACCTAAAATGCAATAAAAAATAAAATTAAAAAAAAAAAAGATTTATTCATTCACAGGGGGTGAAGGAAAGAAAGTATTTTCAAAAATTGGTGGAGAGAGCCTAAGGCAGCTGAGAGGCTGAGGAGGATGAGGAGAGACTCACGGCCACTGGAGTGGCTACATCAGTGGATTTATTGATAGAAAGCAAGGGTCAGCAAAATGAACTCTGTGGGTCACACAAGCTCTGTCACAACTACTCAATTTTGTGCTTGTCCTGGGAACACAGCTTTAGACAATGAGTATAAATAGGCATGGTTGTGTTCCAATAAAACTTTATTTACAAAAGCAGGTAACCAGATAGGTTTGGCCCACAGGCCACAGTTTACTGACCCCTGATTGAGGTCATTAGAGAACTTTTAAGTAGCACTTTTTTCCCCCTCTGCAGAGTGGTTGAGGTAGATGCCAGAATGCAAGGAGTTAAGAAATGAGTGAGTCATGAATAAGTCAGACATTAAAGAGGAAGGAAGGTCTCACCATGACCTGAAGGAGCCCTAGCCAACAAGCTAGTAGGGGTGATTTCTTCCTTCTCTTTAATCTTTTCTATGAAGACTTTCTTAATTACAAAAATCATCCATGCTCATTATAACATGTAAAATAATAATGTTAATGATCGCTCTCTCACTCCTCCTCCATCCACAGCGCCCTGGGGCGACCCATATAAAATGTCTGGTAACTATTCCTTGGTGCCTATGTCTCACCTTAGTGGGTCTGGGATGCTGTGATCATGTCATCAGAGGCTGGGAAGCTGGGGGCAATCAGATCTGCAATCTGGTTACGAAGGAAACAGAGGTCACAAAATTCACGGTAGAGAGACCTCCTTCATTAGTGATTCTAAAAGGGGAGGAGGATGAGGGCGGAAGTTAAAAATAACAAAGTGTCTATCCAGGGAGCTCCCTGATAAACTCAGATTCGAGAGAGTTTAGCTAGTTGGGAATTAGTTAATTGGGTAACTATACCCCAAGGTGTGGACCAAAGACTTGGGGCCTGCCTAGACACTGAGGCTCCAGATCAAATTAACTAGGAAGATTAAAAAGCCTAAACCGCTTTCCTTCCACTGAGTATGATTTCTTCTCGAAATATCTTACAGGATTAAAATCACAGAAGCAGATATTACAGAATTCCACCGCCTGGCTGGCTGGAGGCTTCATTGGATGGTGAGTGAAGGAAGGAATTGATCAATTAATAAATCACTGGGTCAATATATAAAAGAACTATTCAACTAAAGAAGTTAAAGAAATTCCTATGAAAAGCACTTAGCATTCTTATCCTTCTACAGTTGTCCCTCAGTACATGAGGGGGATTTCAGGACCGCTGTGTATACCCGAATCTGTGCATACTCAAGTCCAGCAGTCGGCCCTGCAGAAGAACCTGTGTGTATGAAAAGTTGGCCCTTTGTATATGTGGGTTTTGCATCCCATAAATACCATATTTTTGATCCACATTTGGCTGAAAAAAATTCATATATAAATGGACCCACACAGTTCAAACTAATATTGTTCAAGAGTCAATTGTATAAGGCATCAATGCAATGGGGATACAAACGGGTAATGCTGTCTTAGATTATACTATAAGAAATATAGTGTATGGGTTGAGGAAGATGATCATTTTCCTGGACAGACCACCTCTGGAATACCAGGATCCATTAACGGGACTTCCCTATTTTAGGATGGACATTGACTAAAGAGAATGTAGAGAGTGTGGGAAAAAAAAAGAAATAAAAAACAAGAAATAAAAGAAAAATAAATAAAAAAGGAGGAAAAAACAGACAAAAGAGAAAAAGAAAAAAAGAGAGCACGTGGCCAGGTGGTGAGTCTGAGGGTGAGGGCCCTTCTTGAAGCCAACCCACACAAGCAACCACTGAAACAACTAGCGATGTTTGAAGTTTCAGAAGGGACGCCTATGATGAAATATTGAGAATTATTCTCAGTACCTTGAGAAGGCAGATATAGGGCCAACAGGTAGGAGTTAAATAGGTAGAGGTTGGGACTTTCCAATTGCCCTGCTGACCCCAAATAGATTGCTGTCAACCGTGAGACATTCTTCCCATGGTAACTGATGTGTCCGCCGGAGGGATCACTGCCAGGGAGCTGCGTGGCTTCCCTGAGGTCTCTTTCAAACTTTAAACTTCTATGCAGTTAGCAGCTTTCTACTGTTTTGGAAAGCACAGGGAATTGGCCAGTTTGTTGGTATCTAAATGGTTTTACGAATTGAGAGAACTCAAATGTCATCAACGGTTATGTGTTCATAGATGAGTCAAGGTTAATTTTACACAAAGAATCTTTTAAAAAGCTTAGGCAAGACTATTTGTAATTAAGCTTGCTTTAACTTGTGTATGATTAGCAGAGTACTATCTTGGAGAAGTTCTTCTAGTAAGAAGAACTAAAACGTGACATCGACTGCTTTTACTTCTTTGAACCCAAGTATATTTATTTACCTGTAAAATGAGGCTTAAAATGCAATCCCTATCTCCCTCACAAAAACTATTGTATAGCATCTCATTTGGTGCCAGGCTAAATGAAATTATGTATGTTATACAATAGTTTTTCCTCAAACTACTGTGATGAAGGACCATGATTCTAGTGTTTTCCCTCCATTTCTAATCTATTGTGGACAAATACTTATATAAAATACAGTAAAGATGAAGTACTAGAAAAATGAAATGCTGCTTGATGTTGCAGCAGTATCAAAATGCTGAAGTTTCTAAATGCCTGCTCTCCACATCAGGCCCCAACTTATGGGGCTTAGCAGCAAAAATCATACTGAACATCTCTGGTCCACGGACCACACTTTGAGTAGCACACTGCTCTAAACTGTTGAAGAGTAGTACTATGAACAGCAATTCTATATGTTAATACATTTTTTTAAATTATGGTTATGTTTATGACATCCTGGCCAATGTGGTGAAACCCCATCTCTACCAAAAATGCAAAAATTAGCTGAGGGTGGTGGGGGCACCTGTAATCCCAGCTACTTGGGAGGCTGAGGCAGGAGAATTGCTTGAACCCAGGAGATGGACGTTGCAGTGAGCCAAGACCATGCCACTGCACTCCAGCCTGGGCCACAGAGTGAGACATCATCTTAAAAAACAAAAAAACAATTATGAGACATCTGAAACCCTGATGTGAAAATAGAATTCAAAATGATGCTTAGCAACGAAAATGCCTCCCTTTTCTTTTAATAACCAGATGGGTTTAACGATGTAACTAAGTCAAATTAAGGGAAAAACAAGAAAGTTACACTGTGAAATGGGTGTAAGCCTCCTGTCCTGTCAGGGGAATTCCAATCTTCCTGGCCACTGATGTAGAAGCACTGGCCATTTTGAAGTCCTTTCACAATTAAAAAGGCTGAATTGACTTAGTGTCTGATAAAACAGTGGAAAAGACACTTGTTACCAGGAAACATCATTGCTTTCGTAAAAAAAGTTTTCACTATTGATTTTTAAATCTAACTGATTACTTGGAAGCCCCTGAAAACTTCCAGAGAGAATATTCTGCACACAAGGGACTTGGTTTCCATAAAGTGAAGAGGCAGCCGTTTGCACAGAGTTAACTCAATAAAGTAGCACTTTCTACTTGGATAAACTGACCTAGATTTCTTGACTTCCATGCAAGAACAAAACAGGCAGGCTGAGATTTTGGGAGCTGTTCAGGACAGAAAAGGGGTAGGAGATCTGGGTTGGGAGAAAGCCCTGTGTAAAGAAGAGCACGATTCTTCATTTTGATTACAGTGAAAACTTCTGTCCTCGGCTTTGTGAACTGTGAGGTCTGCTCCAGGCCTTCAAGAAGAGAGTCACAAATCAAACGGCATCATGATTCAGAGTGGGGCCCACAGAAGAGCACCTCCTTATAAAAGGGAGCTGCAGAAACACTCAAAACCACACTCCCTTCATTCTACAAGCATTTTCAGGAGAGGAGAGCATGGGGTGAGGAATTAAGGGCACCACAGCCAAACAGCCGCACAAGAACCTCAGTGTCCACATCTGCAACATGGGAATTTTGCGCAAGCTGAATGCGTGAGTCCCTGCATAGTATTGCGAATGCAGACTATATCAGCAAGTGACATTTGTGTGTGTGTGCACGCACACAGAGTGCAGCACACTCAGGGCCTAACACACAACCGATTCTGAACAGCGGGGTACGACAATCTCAGGGGAAGAACTATATACAGCTGAAGAAATTTACAAGAACATAAGCTCACATTACTCAATTAGCTTGGCATGAGTTTAAAGCATCAGATGGCCCTTTCCAGATGCTTCTTGTTCTCAGCCGCCTTCCTGTCAGCAGGCCTCTCTTGACCAACCTCCCTTCCCTTACACGAAGCCAAACCACTCTTTCAACTTCCCCGTCCCTGTGGGTTTGGGGTCTTTTCTTGACTCGGTTCCAAACCACCCCTTCTAGCCTCCAACCTCAGCAACCTGTAGAGAGAGATCCCCGAGAAAGCTTTTTGATCCGAGTGCTCCCAGGGGAAGTTTTGACCAGTTTTTCTCCTGATTCTGGGAATTCCATGTCTTACTCAATTTCTCTGAACTGGATCCACCATCTTGTTTAGCACAATGTGGGTTTCTTTTCTTTCTCAGTCCAAAAATTCACTGGAAAACTCCCCAACTTTCTTTTCCTAGGGCTTCTAAAAATTCTATTTCATGGTGACTTTCATAAAACTCCCATGAAGAACCCTCTGCCACTTACCCCACAAACTTCTCACCATTTATGCTCCCACTGATAAGTTTCTGAGAGAGCATTTCTTCCAGAATACCCAGCTGCATTTGCTCACAACAGCAACACATCTGCATTTTATTTTTCCCTGCAGTTTAACTTTAGCTGTAACCAACGAATTCCCTCATATCCACCAGAGCCCAGAGACAAAAATCCTTAATTGTTTGTTTGTTTGAAACCACAAATGTTATCTAGGTTTCTACTCTACTTTCTAAGGAATGGTTTGATTTAAAACATTCTACCCTCCTCCAAATGCCTCAGTTCCATTTTGACTTTCTTCCCCGCATGGTGGGTTTTTTCTGTAAGCTAGCTTGTGGGGTTCAAATGAACTGGCATATCTATCTTCCATTTCAGCCTTCAAGAAACTGACTCTGCTAAGTCTTCTGAGGCATTCACACTTTAATATTCTTTATTCCAGTTTCACGGCTTTAGCATGACAAATATTATTAGCATTAGACTGGAATTCTGCAGGCTATGCTTTCTAGGCCTGGCTTTGTCTCTAACTAGCTGTGTGACTTTAGAAAAGTCACTTAACCTACTCTTGGCTTTAGCTCTTGTACCTACAATGAGATGAAGTTGCTTGTTTCCCTCTCAACCCTAATACTTGGGTTCTACTGAATGTGTTTTGAATGGTGAAATATTAACAGCAGGTAGGAAGAAAGGATCGTTTCGTATAGTGGTGGGTGAGAGTGGATGGGTAATCCTGGTATCACTGTTGTCATCTTTACGCCCTCCTCACTTTCGCTCATGTTTACAGATGGCTTTCTCTGTTTGTGGAACTCTTATAAGCTGCTCCTTGGTACAGATGTTCCTTGACCTACAATGGAAGGTGGGCTACATCTCGATAAACCCATTGCAACGTTGAAAATATTCTGAGTTGAAATGCATTTAATACCCTGAAAACACTGTCAAATAAAAAAGTTCTAAGTCCAACCTCATAAATCAGGAACCACCTGTATTCATTCCATTTGCCCAGGAACCTAATGAAGCAGAGATTCATGTTCTCTCCCATTTGAGAGATAAGGATGTTTTCTAGCTTCATCCATGTCCCTGCAAAGGACATGAACTCACAAGCCATCATTCTCAGCAAACTAACATGGGAACAGAAAACCAAGCACTGCATGGTCTCACTCATAAGTGGGAGTTGAACAATGAGAGCACATGGACACAGGGAGGGGAACATCACACACCGGGGCCTGTCAGGGAGTGGGAGCTAGAGGAGGAAGAGCATTAGGAGAAGTACCTAATGTAGATGACGGGTGCAGCAACCACCATAGCACGTGTATAAGACCTATGTATACATAGGTATACAAGCCTACACATTCTGCACATATGTTCCAGAACTTAAAGTATAATTAAAAAGAAAGAGAGAGAAGGACACAGAGATATGAAGAGGTTATTTGCCCATTGTCACAGGGACAGCAGGTGGTAGAGCCAAGATATAAAGCTAGGCTGTGTCCCTAAACACTAGACAATACTTCCCTGACATCACTGCAAGCAAGTGACCATTGACCCCAACCAAAGGATTTCCATTTCAGAACTCATCAACATTCATTAATTAAGAAAAAGAAAAGAGAAACAAGTTTTAGAATGACCGATCCAAAGCCTTGCAGAATTAAGTGACCAACAGAACACTCAGCTTGCCTGCCTAACAGTGGAGTGAAAACCAAGTCCCTGTCCTCGCTGCTTCTCCTCCACTGGGAAATGCAAACCTGGCTACTTTCTCCTCCTTCCATTCCACATCGTTAACACGATACAGCCAGTTTGTTCCACTGTGTTTCTCCTACAGCCATGTAGCTATTTTGATCATTTTCATTCCTTCACTAGCAAGGATACAGAATACGATCTAGGCTTCAGAATGACATATCTGGGTGCACCTGAAGGAAGGGTCTCTGGAGGAGTGATGGCCTCCACCTCATCAGCAGAAGCTGGAACCTCGTCCAGTGTTGAGTGCACTGGCAGCCCAGCCAGTCTGTCTTATGCCTGTCCCATCTTTTATTTAAAGATGATCAACTATTAGGTGCTAGTCCCAATGCCGACATGTTGGGGCTCTTTGCATAAAACAAAATACAAACCTGAAATGTGGTTAGATGTGTTTCACAAAGTTTTCTCTGAAAAAAAAAAAAAAAAAAAAAAGAAACAGAAACGATGGCCTGTGTCAGTAAAGTGTATCCAAACAGGTGTGTTCAGCAAACACTGGGCCAGAGGGGCCCAGGAAAGCCACTAATAAGTACCCTGTTACACCCAGATACTTGACAGAAGGAGGAAGAGTAGGAAGAGTAGGGAAAGCACACGTGCCATTCCCCCAGGGCTTGTGAAGCAGGGATCTTTCCCTACTTATGCTATTAAGGATAAAAAGTGTAAAAACGCTGAGTACTTCTCAGACTCAGTAAGGTAACTGAGGACCCATTAATAATAGTGATAATTAATATTTGTTGAATGTAGTACTTATTATATACCAGGTACACAGTACCCAAGCACAGTACATAGGTTCCCATCCAACCTTCTCTACCATTAAAGGAGGTACTATGATTACCCAAATTTTACAAATGCTTTTGGTTATTTGCTCAAAGTCTTAGGTCAGCAAATGGTGAAGCTGGGTTTTCAACTCACGTGGGCTGATTCCAAAGTCTATACTGTTAATATTCTCATTTTCTGATGATTGATTATAAAAGAATAAATTGAACCTTTAATTCTATAGGAAGTTAGAGCTGCGTTGAGCCAAATATTAACAGGCATTTCTTCAAGCAGCACATAGTAAAAACGTTTCTTAAATTGCTACACAGGAGCGAGGGCTTATTTCTGCTTCCGAGGACGAACTCTGAGAAGCCCCCTAAGAGCACTAAATGTTTCAACGGGAATCAATCTCACCATCACTAGTGAAAAAACCAGGATTTCATTAAAGATTTATTCAAAAGCATTGAAGTATTAGGAAGTAATGCATTTAATCTTGCCCAAGAGTTTACATTACTTTAAATCACGCTTTCAATTATATTAATGTAAAAACTTATTTATACAGACAGTCCCTGCTTTAAACTTAAACTTTGCCATTGCTTTTCTTTTTCATTTAGCATTGTCTAATAGAATCATGTGGGTTCTTTTGGCTCCTTCTACGGGATCATTTTATGATTTCTGCCAATGATTGGGTAGAATGAAGGCAACAAAGTAGAAACCTACATATATCATTTGCAAAGTAAGTACTTACTATACTGGCTGGCATGTAAGATACAATCTCCTCCGTCACTTCTCACTAATCAAACATATCCAAACTTTATCCTGCATTCCATGCACTGATCCTACCCACAGAGAACTAAAAGTCCAAGATACAAAATAATAAACAATGCTGTCCTCTGTGAAATAATATGCCACTAGCCAGGCAACTAATCACGCATTAAGTTTGGCTTGTTAAATTAATGTTTTAGATTGACTTCAGTGCTATTACAATCCTTCCATATTCCAGTATTTCCTACCAACATATTTATCTATGGGATTTCATACTTTTTTCAGGGTTAGCAAAACACAACCACATTTATAGAACTTATTATGTCTATTGAATAGTGGCATAAAGTATAATATTATGGTCATATGAACAAAGTAATGTGTCCCCTCCCCATAAAATTGTATAATTATTTTCACTTTATAAAAATAGAGCTTTTTGTTAGTGTGCACTAACATGGCCTTTACAATGAATGGATTAGATTTAAAACTGGAGGCAGAAGCAGCCTCTAGAGTATTTTTAGCAAGTATTTTTCTTTCATAAAGAATTCTCTTTGAGTCTTTAATATAATACCTTCTGGCTCATTAGCTGCACCAGTTTGTCATGACCTCAGTATTGCCTGCCACCTAGTGTCAGCATGCTGAATTGCAAGCATAGGACTCAAGATGGTTGAAGAGTGCCAGACATACTCAGGCCAGCCTCTGAAGTGAGCTTTAAATATCCTGGAAAGCAATGCCTTTCTTTCCAAAATGCCCAATTGTATTCCCTAGGAGGAATTCCCTTATCCTGTGGCTCAGAGTCTGAGCCACTCTCAACAAAGAATGAAGTTAAATTCTCGCATTAGAAGCAGTTATAGGAAGCCTCTTTAGAGCTCTTAGTAATGTTCTTAGTAATCTGAGAGTTGAATATTTAGGTCTTCTTCCTGGATGTTAGCCAGAGACCATTTACTAACCAAATCAGTTGGTCAAGCATTTCCACATTATATATGGCAGATTTCAAACACTCTTGGGAGGCAAAGTGCTATAAAGATAAATGATCACTAGAGAAACTACCACAAGACTCTCAAATACTCTTCCCTCTTTTGCTTTGCGGAAACAGGATCATAAATAGGAGACATATCTTTTAAAATGAAAAATGCTATTTGTTTTTCTCAGCTTCACTCTCCTTTCGCTCCCCTCCCCCACCGCCCCTCTGCTTTTAATAACATCTGATCTTACATTTAAGCAGGAAGAAAATGTAGCCACATGATTTAAAAAGCATGTGTTTATGACTTGCCATGTTTAAGCACTGCTGAATAAATGTATATTGAAAACATATTTCAAGTGAGCAGCCATAATAAGGGGTTTAGGGATATTCAATATTACTCTACTAATTCATAGCACACCATAATTATGGAATGTGTAGACTTTCTAGATGTAAATTATAATCCATGACTCAGTGACAGCCCTTTGCAGCCCTCCCTCGGTGGAATGCCACAACATTACACATTTTAGGCAAATTGACACAAAATAAAATAAATCATGTCAAGAGCTGTATAGAACCATTATTTCAGCCTTAAACATTTCATTAAAACTGCACAGCTCAAAATCTCCCCTCCCCACCCCCACCTATCAGTCTTCATTGAAATGAATAGGTCCAAATATCCTCAACACTGTAGCTTTTTACATTTTCTGGTGGGAAGATTATTTTTACCAACAAAACTGGATCCAGATTTCTGTTCTTGTCTTTTCAGCAAAGACCCTGAGGGAAATTAAACTGAGCTCTTCTTCGCCCCTCTCAGATTCCTACCTGGCAGAAAAGAATCCTGACACAACATTTTTATAATTTGCAGGTTATGAAAATGGAATTCACTTTTTAAAAGTGTCTATATCTTTTCCTTTTTCTAGAACAAAATTTGTCAAAATAAAAAATACAGAAAACTGCATCACTTCTGGATGTTAGCCAGAGAGCATTTGCTAACCAAATCAGTTGGTCAAGCACTTTCACACTATATATGGCAGCTTTCAAACATACAGTGCTCTTGGGAGGCAAAGTGCTACAAAGAGAAAATAAATTATCATCAGAGAAACTACCAAAGACTTTAATAATTTGAGATACACACATGCGTGCACACACACATAAATACATAATATATAAATCTCTCTATCTGTATATATATATCTCTCCCCCTTAGCCTTGACTTTCTCAGTATGTCCTGCCCTGACTTCCAACTACCCACACGTGTATCTTTTTGCTTGAGGGCTTTCTTTGGCCCTGGAGCCCAAGTGGTCCACAGTTCCTGGGAATGAAGTTCTCCTAAGATAACTGATAACTGATGCTTACTGGGGGATAAGTCTGACACTTGTATTTTTCATTGCTTCTTATAGTTCCCAAAGTTAAGTTCTACTTGCACACAGAATAACTACCTTAAAACACACTCTTTATTGACTATCTTTACTTTCTTATCACCTTCTATTTCCACACCTGTGTTTCTGGCAATTATGTGAAACAAACAAAACAAAACAATTATGTGAAACACAAAACAAAAACGATATGCATTCAAATCCTTGTCTTAGAATCTGCTCCTAGGGTATAACAGTTAAAACATAAGTCCATATGATCCTGAAACCAGGAAGTGGCATTTGCTACATGCTGTCACTCTCTTAAATTGCTTTTTTTTTTTTCTAAGACGGAGTATCGCTCAGGCTGGAGTGCAGTGGTGCAATCTCAGTTCATGCCAACCTCCACCTACCGGATTCAAGCGATTCTCCTGACTCAGCCTCCTGAGTAGCTGGGATTACGGGTGTCCGCCACCATACCCAGCTCATTTTTCTATTTTTAGTAGAGATGGGGTTTCACCATGTTGGTCAGGCTGGTCTCAAACTCCTGACCTCATGATCCATCCAACTCATCCTCCCAAAGTGCTGGGATTACAGGCATGAGCCACTGCACCCAGCCTCTTAAATCTCAATGGATAATTTTATTAGTTCTTCACCGTAGGTAGTAAGCAGAGTAATGCCTCCCCCACCCCACTGAAAGATGTCCAAATCATAATTTCCAGAAGCTGTGAATATGTTATGTGGCAAGGGGGAGTTCAAATGGCAGATGGAATTGAGGTTAAAAATCAGCTGACCCTAAAATAAGATTATCCTGGATAATCCAGGTGAGCCTGATGTAACTACAAGTCTCCTTTAATGTGGAAGCGGGAGCCTGAAGAGTTACAATGGGAGCAATGCAATGTGAGACTCAGGCCATGGCTGACTTTGAAGATGGAAGTGGCCACAAGTCAAGGAATGCAGGCAGCTCCTAGGTGCTGGAAAAAACAAGAAAGTGGGTTCTCCCCTAGAGCCTTCAGAAAAGAATGCAACCCTGCCACATTTTTCCTTTTTTTTTTTTTTTTTTTTGAGATGGAGTTTCAGTCTTGTGGCCCAGGCTAGAGTGCAATGGCGCGATCTCAGCTCGCTGCAACCTCCACCTCCCAGGTTCAAGCGATTCTTCTGCCTCAGCCTCTGGAGTAGCTGGGACTACAGGCATGTGCCACCACGCCCGGCTAATTTTTTGTATTTTTAGTAGGGATGGGGTTTCTCCATGTTGGTCAGGCTGGTCTAGAACTCCTGACCTCAGGTGATCTGCCTGCCTCAGCTTCCAAAAAAGTGTTGGGATTACACGTGTGAGCCACTGTGTCCAGCTACCCCTGTCAAATTCTTGATCTTAGTTCAGTGAGACCCATTTTGGACATCAGACCTCCAGACCTACAAGATAATAAGCTTGTGTTAGTTCGAGTCTCTAAATTTGTAGTAATTTGTTACCACAGCAATAGGGATCTACCAAACCCTTGGCCTGTAAAACTGGCCAAGTCTGAAATAATTATCACCCTGTAGACTCTCCCGTCTTTTATCCATTTCTTCCCATTTTCCCTCCTACAGAATCAAAGGGGATCCCTGCAGATCTGGACAAAACTGCACAAATCTTTCTGAACTCCTATGGTGTGCTAGACCCAGGAGACAGAAGGGGTAGATAACACTCAGGCAGCCTTCAGCCTAATGGGACACAGAGAAGTCCACACACCACTGCAATCCAGCAAGGTCAGCGCTGAGACATGAAGGGGAGAGGCAGCCATGGGTCCGTGGGTTGCTCAGGGAAGGGAGGCGAGCAGGGGCCAGGACGTGAAGGGCAACACAGGCCACATAAACAACCTGATCCAGCCGCGCAGGATCAACCTGATCCAACCTGATACAGGCTCACGCCTGTAATCCCAGCACTCTGGGAGGCCGAGGTGGGCGGATCACAAGGTCAGGAGATCGAGACCATCCTGGACAACATGGTGAAACCCTATCTCTACTAAAACATAAAAAAATTAGCTGGGTATAGTGGTGGCACACGCCTGCAGTCCCAGCTACTCGGGAATCTGAAGCAGGAGAATTGTTGAACCTAGGAGGCGAGGTTGCAGTGAGCCAGATCGCGCCACCGCACTCTAGTCTGGTGACAGAGCGAGACTCTGTCTCAAAAGAAAAAAAAAAAAGAACAAGAAAAAGAAAATCTGACCCTAACCCGAGAAACTGGCGAGCCACTGAGGGGTTTTAAAAGTCACTTTTTTGAATACATTGTGTACTCAAAAAGAATATAAATTATACATACAGTATAAAAAAATCACAATACAATAAACACATTTGTGTGCCTGCCATATACTTTTCAATAACATGGATATTTTCAACTGAGCTATACTTTACATACTACATGATTCCCCCTTTTTGACACACAGTTCTGTGAATTTTAACAAATATATACAGTCATGGAAAAACTGCTATGATCAAGATATGGAATAATTCCATCACCCCAGAAATTCCCTCACATACTTTTAACACAAATCATACCACGTTTTCCTTTAAAGTTTTCTGGGTACCCTCCCCATCCCCTCATCCTTCGGCAGTAACTGCATTCTACATTTCATCGTTTCCTTCTGATTTTTATCACATTTCTATCCATTAACGAAAAGATTGCTTTGCATGTTTTGAGACTCACATAAATAAAAACATATGTGTTTTAGTTGTCAGAAACATATGCTTCTGTTGCTGACCCTACGTTAGGATGACTCCTAGGCCTCCTCCACGTTTTTCTACTGTACGATTTCATTGCTGTACAATATTTCATTGTTTGAATTTATTTATGCATTCTATTGCTGATTCGAATAGTGTTGCTAGAAACATTCTTGTACACATTTTTTCTAGGATGTGTGGGTATATACTGGGACTACAGGCATGTGCCACCATGCCCGGCTTTTTGTATTTTTAGTATGGATGGAGTTTCTCCATGTTGGTCAGGCTGGTCTATACACACACATACATATACACATACCTAGGAAATATCTCTCTTTTTTTCTGTGCCACTAGGTATATAAATCTATCATTTTACTAAATAATGCTAAATTGTTTTTCAAAACTGTTGTAACCACTTATTCTCCAATCAGCTGTAAATAATATTCCAATTACTCCTCATCTGATGGTCACATTTGAGCTCTCCCCTGCTCAAAATTGAACAAGTGAACAATTCTGAGCAGGAGAGAGCCGCAAATTCATTATTTATTTACTGAGTTAGTTTCAGAAAGACCACTCTGACCAAGAGAAAACCTAAGAGAGTAGCATGGCTGGAGGAGGTGGAGCCCCGTAGACGCCGACTTGAAAAGATGAGAACAGGTCCTGCGAAGGGTTCCTAAGGAGGTGAGTTTTCACGTTTTTGTTTTACAAAGAATGCCTGTGTTTTAAAAGTTGCTGCTTCTGAAAGTGGACACATCAGGCTACTTACTGTGTGGAGTGGTCCCCTGGACAGATGCAAATAGAGGAGAAAGAAGAATCTTTTTTTCCTAAGGCAAGCATCTCCACCCTCCCTACCATGGGGAATATGGAAGCCCCTGGAGAGGAAGGGGCCCTTCCATCTCTCAGGAGGAGGTCAGGGGAAGGAGGCTGCTTTGAGGTCCCACCTGATTGGATCCTATCCACTGGACTGGCCAGTGCTGAAGAACACGGCAGGAGGGGAGCCCTGTCCTCCTCCTCCTCCAGAGGACACTAAGTGCGACAGAGGGAAACATCTGGGTGAGTGAGTAACCTCAGTTCAACAATCAGAACGACTGCTTCCAAACACAGCCTGGGGCCCACACCGGAATCTCCCCTGTCCCGGCACCCTTGTGTGGCGCCACTAAAATATCACAACAAGGTCTTACAGGACAATTTTGCACCAAGTTGTCTGGACTCAGAAGGCCGCATCCGAGTCTTTGCCCATCTTCCCGTCTCAGTCTGTTGCTGTCCTGCCCAGCTAAAGCAAATGCTAAAGCAAACACTGGCCACCTAGGCACACTGTCCTTCAGGGGTTGGACTGGCCATTTCAAAACAGTCTGACAAGCTTCCTTGAACTCCACGTCGGGCAGGCTCTTTCTCCAAACACTCAAGGCTTGGCTTCAGGTCTGTCTTCCTTCCTCAACATTCACCAGCCTTTTACTTTCTTTTCTCCTGGTGCCAACTCCGCAGACATTACCAATTAGTCAAACATCAGTGCTTGGCAAGCATTTTCCCAAGGCTCCGGCTCAGCCTGCAGAGCGCCTCGCCCACGGGTCTCCCGCCCGGCTCTGTGCACGGCCTTGTCGCTGGAGCAAAACCAGCACTCATTATGCATTGAGCAGGAGACACTGAGGTGAGGAAACAAACAGCAAAGAAATCTGTGGGGGGCGGCGGGGGAAGGCCTTTTCTTTTCTTTTGAGGTTTACAGAGTGAGTTGTTGGTTTGGTTTTCTCTTAAATCCCTAGAGGCAAAGATGACCATACACAGTTACTTTTACAGTTTTAGTCACTCAGGAGAAATCATTGCACTTAGGTTTGTTAGAGGAATGCCAAGAACATCTACCTACCCTGAAAAACCTCAAAACACCCTTTATACCTGAAAACATAAGGGTATACTCATTGCCCTTTCTTCCATTTATCCTGTGCGTGGAAGGTCTGGGACTAAACGCTTCATGTACAAGCTAATCCTCTCCCACAACACACTACCAAGGTCAGCTCGGCCCCATTTCAGACTTAAGGAAACTCCAGTTCACAGACAACTTGGAGATGGAATTGAACCCAAAGCTGACTAATTTCAAAGCACAGCTTTTTTGACCTCTATCCTAAAGGAAATTGGTTTACTTGAAAAATACAATGCTCTTTCACTGCCATTTTTGGTGTTTCTCAGTTGCAGGCCTCGCCAGCTAGGTTTCCCTAAGGAGGAAATGGAATCACAGACAAGGGCTTGGTGCTAGGTTTACATGAGCAGGCAGCTCACAGGGCATTTCTGGAACTGTTGTCTGCAGAGCTGAAAGTATTTGCCATCTAGCCGCTTGCTGATCACTGCTCTAAGCCCTTGCTGCTCAAAGTAGGGCCTGAAGACCGAAAGGATCAGCATGATGTGGGAGATGGTGGAATTAGAATGTCAGGATTCCAGACGTGCCAGTTCAGAATCTGTATTTTATCAAGATCCCCAGATGACTGATGTACATAGTCCATTTGAAAAGCACTGCTCTAAGCAACTCAATCTTTCCCACTGCTGGGACTGAATGAAGTAGTAATTACATACAAACACATAAACATACAAACACATAAACATGCACCTGCCCCTCACATCCTGCTTCCAGCTGCATGCTTAACTATCAGTGAGGTTTTCAGGCAAGAACATTCATTGGCAAATAATGTAATACCTTCACCAGCAGAACGCCATCATTAAAATCATGAGTAAGGAATCATGGGAAACTAAAGATCTACCTGAAGAAGGGGAACACCTCTAAGTACCAGCTTAGATATCACTCTGTTCTCTTTAAAGTTTGAGAGTGACCTGCTAGAATTGCATTGGAAGCCAGAAAACTAGTAACCAGCCATTCATCCACCCACCCATCCATCCAC
This sequence comes from Cheracebus regulus, assembly GCA_963574635.1. Classification (NCBI taxonomy): domain Eukaryota; kingdom Metazoa; phylum Chordata; class Mammalia; order Primates; family Pitheciidae; genus Cheracebus; species Cheracebus regulus. The sequence goes on from CAUYQU010091341.1 coordinate 16,261, forward strand.
CCACCCATCCATCCACCCACCCATCCATCCATCCACTCCAATCCATCCATCTACACCATCCATCCATCCATTCCATTCACTATCCACTCCATCTAACATTCTCCATGTACCTTTTATGTGCTATTTAATGTTGGTTGTATATCTAATTTATCAAAATCCATTTACTTCTCTTCATTTTTGAATTTTTCATTTCTCTAAACTCCATGAGTCCAAGCCATCACTATCTTTTGCCACAACTTAACTGAAAACCCCACTTCCATTCCCAGCCCCGTGCCCAATCCATTTTCCGCACAGTAGAATGCGCAATCGTATGTTCAAACTGCAAATGTGATCATGTCACTCAATGTTTATTACTTATCAATGGGCTACACTGCACTGAGAATAAAAGTCCAACTCCTTCAAGTGGGCTACAAGAGCACCGGCCTTTGGCTTCCTCTCCAGTGACATCTGGGACCACCTCCTTCCTTGCTTATTATATCCCAGCCCCAGCAATCTCCTTTCATTTGGATTCCCAGAAGACTTACTGCAGCCCTGGGACCTTCTCCCATGCTGCTCTCCTACCTGGAATGCCCTTTTCTCTCCATAGATGTGCTCAGGCTCCACACTTCCTCAATGAAGTTTTCCCTCATCAGCCAGTCCAAAGTCTCTTCCCCTACTTATTCTCTCTCATAGATTGGTTTTTAATTACGCATTTCTCTGTTTCCTAGATTAATGTCTACCTTCCCTATAAATGAAAATGCCAAGAAGACGAACCATGACGGCACTGGTTTTCTTTACCACTCAACCCTTAGCGTACAGCTCAGAGCTCTGCAAGTGCTGTTGCTCTGCCTGGAACACTCAACCCTTAGCGTACAGCTCAGAGCTCTGCAACTGCTGTTGCTCTGCCTGCAACACTCTTCCTTTGATATCTGCCTGTTCATTCGCTCACTTCCTTCAAGTCTCTGCCCAAATGTTACCTTGCCAGACACACCACCCATGACCACCCTTCATAAAATAGACACCTTTGGTGCCGTGAGGTTATGCTTCATCTACATGGCTACCATAGTGTACAGCACAGTTCTAAGCAGTGATGACCATCTTCTACATTACCTAAAATTGCTTATTATCCACCTGTCAACCCTCTCCCAACCCTGAACATAAAATTCAGGACATCAGCAATCCTTTCATCAATGCTGACTTTCATCTAAAACAGCATACGATAAATACCGGTTGTTGAAAGACTACACAGTAAGTGCTCAGGAAATATATGAATAAATGTGTCAATTCAGGAAGGCATGAGCCCGAAGCTATGTTTGCTGAAGGGGTCTCTGAAGACAATGAAGGTGAAAATTCTGACCTCAAGGAGCTTGTTTCTGAGCATGGGAGGCAGGGGTGACTTGGTGTCACATGAATACCTCCTAGCAGGACCCTCTCTGCACTCCTTCCACACCAGCTCTCTGCCCCTTCCATCCTCTCCCTCTCCCCTCAAAATGACAGCACACTTTCATTCTGCCTGTCTTGTGTTGTCTCCAAAATGAACAGGATAACCTAGCATTCTGGGAATTTTCTTTCTGAGCTAGATCTGAGTGTTCTATTTTCCCCTCATCTATTTAACACCATGAACATATGGACTTTTGAAGAGCTTTGTCAGAACACTTCAGAATATGATGAGGTAAACTGAAATTTTCCATGTAAAGTATAATTTCCGGTTTTATTCCCAAGAGCTATAAAAGAAGACCTTTCAAAAATATACCAAGAAAAGGGCTGGGCGTGATGGCTCAAGCCTATAATCCCAGCACTCTGGGAGGCTGGGGTTGGGGGAGATCACCTGAGGTCATGAGTTTGAGACCAGTCTAGCCAACATGATGAAACCCTGTCTCTACTAAAAATACAAAAATTAGCCAGGTGTGGTGATGTGCACCTGTAATCCCAGCTACTCAGGAGGCTGAGTCAGGAGAATGGCTTGAACCTGGGGAGGTGGAGGTTGCAGAGAGCCAAGATTGTGCCACTGCGCTCCAGCCTAGGAGACAGAGCGAGACTCTATCTTAAGAAAAAATAACAATAAAAAATAAAAATAAAAACATGTGAAGAAAAAGAGACAGAAGAGGATAGGAAGAGGAAGAGAAAGGAGAGGAAGGAGAGAGGAGGGAGGAAAGGAGGAAGAGAGGGAGAGGGAGGGAGAGATGGAGGGAGGGAGGGAGGGAGAGAGAGAGAGGGAGAGGGAGGGAGAGACGGAGGGAGGGAGGGAGGGAGGGAGAGAGGGAGAGGGAGGGAGGGAGGGAGAGAGGAAGGGAGGGAGGGAGAGGGAGGGAAAATTTTTGAAGGAGCTTGTCAGTCTGTGGTTTTAGTCCTTAACTTTTATGAGGTAAAAAAGATTTGTACTAAATTACTTAGGAACTTCATCTTTAATCTAACCAAGACGGAGAAGACGGTGGTTGCAGTGGTGCTGCGGATACTCTGCAAATGTAACCCCAATTTCTGTTGGACAAAGGTTCTGATTAAATTATCCTTCAGATCTTATTTTTCTGGCCAACACCTTGACCTTGACTGTAACAGTACTTTCTGAACAGTTTGATTTTCCAAAGAGTTTAAAATGATGATTTATGCTGGGTGCTGTGGTAACACAAGTAGGTCATTATGATTTGGTTGTACGTCTGAGTCCATTAGAACTGTCGGTTAACTACCTAACCTCAAACGCCTCAGAAAGTGCATGTTTGTTATCAGCCATACATTCTGTGGAGTCAAAGGCCGCAGTTCTGATTTCAAAATGCTTTTTAGATACTTCAAGAAATTTCCTTAACTTTTTAAACAAATTCCTTCTCAACTGCAGTGAACAACCTCTAGTATATGGAGGTCACAGCAGTGAAACCCCACAGAAAATTCAATGTGCATCAGCCTTAGGCATTGCCCATAGGAGGTAATGCGACAACTTTAATTTAAAGAGGCAGTTTTTAAATTGTATGTTAGGAATGGGAATGAGCGACTTCCCCTTCTACTATTGCTAAAAATGGCCAATTTAAAAAAATAAGGCAATGTTACTAAAAGGTTCTGTGCATAAGAGGAAAAGTTTGTAAAAACGCCTACAGAAGATTTATGGCTCTTTTTCCCCCTTTAGCTCTGAAGTATGAGTGAGGGCTGATTCTTTATTCAAATACGAAAATAACAGGAAAGCTACTTGCTTACCATTTTCAAGAAACATTTGTTAAGCCTGTTTTGAGGGAACCACATAAAGCATATGGGGTAGACATGGTCTCTCACTTTCAGACAATCCTAATTTGTAGTTTATTCAGTTCAGCTGATGAAAACCTCTCTTCAAAGAATAGCATGCGGTGGTAATAAAGGCACACCCCCTAGAAACAGCACAGCCAGGTTATATTTCCAGCACAACCCCTTTATTAGCCATTGACGTTGCCAAGTTATTTTACTGCTATAAATCTTGAGTTCCTGAATCTTTAAACAGGAATTTCAGTATCTCCCTTGTTTTCCTCCCATGACACCTGCCAAATTACCTGGAGGTAATAATTCATATCATTCACGTTGCCAAAAACTTACCCACACTTCCTTGAGACAAGGATCACACCCTGTATTTGAAAAAGTCTATTTATAAGAATGTAATTCTTACCCCTATTAGATCAGAAATCAAGTACAAACAAGAGCAAAGAACCATTCCCCTGGGAGGACATCCCTCAACTCCATATACATAAAGAAATAATGCTTCTGACCACATTGACGAAACTTACTGGAAACCAGTGATACTCTCAATACATTCAGGCATACGTTTGCTGTGATTCCACTACGTGCTGAACACTGAATCCAGTTTTCAATGCATAGTGGGATCACGATAAACACATAGTTGTCACCAAATCAAACATTTCCATGTGTGAAATATGAGCCCTTGTGAGCAACAGAACTTTCTAGACAGCACCATAAAACCGGAGAACATTCAGATTCAATCAGGTGTCCATTTGTCCCTCACCCAGTGTCTACTGGGGGTCACGCCCTGAAGACCAACCAGCCTGGGTCTCCTTCTCTGCCGACAGAACCTTAAGCCAAGAATCTAGGGCCATAACATAAAGATTCAAAATACAGCCCGCAGTGTGCTCGAAGAAGGCAGGACAGGGGCATCTCAGGAATGGAAATCTGCCCGACAGCTCTAGGAGGACCCGCAGACCTCCCCTTACCCGGGGCTGGGCTTCCAGAATGAAATCCTGTGCCTTGATTGATTGAATCTGAGCCAAACCTTTCCAGTGTTATGTGTCTTTGCTCCTCCCAGAGACTGCGCTCACGTCTTCCTTCTCCTTACCTCCCACCTCCAAATGTGCTCTCGAACAAGGAGGTAACACTTCATTTCCTCTCAGATACCTGCCACCTTTCCCTGGCCAACTTCTATTTTCATGGGGTAATAAAGAAGAAAGTTTACTACTAAATAAAGGAAGCTTCAAAGTTGAGGATGAAAAGCCGGAGATGAGTGGTCTGTGCTTGGGACACAGGGTAGCGTGACACGTGTGTACTGTCACCTTCTCATATGCCCCACTTCCTACGCCCACTGAAAGGTTGTTGAGACCATTCTCTTAGTTTCTCTCTTCCCAACCACAGTTTACTGGCAAGGGACATAGAAAGAACAAATTTGATGGATTTTAAGACTACATGTTCATGGTAGAGATCCCCCTAGAAAATGTAAATTGCATAATTACAACTTTAATTATCTTCTTTTTCACACATACAGGTCTTTTTCTCCACCACTTTCACCTGAAGTATTTTGTGTTCATATATTTTCTTGAGCAAGGTGATTAACCTATTTGTGTCTCAAGTATTTCCTCTCTCAACTGGTGATACAGTTTTATAGCACATCATGACAAAAGTGTTCAGAGAACCCCACATAAAAAGGTGACATATGAGAAGGAGGCAGCAAGAGAAGTCAATCTTGGCACATTGTGTTCAAAAACCACTTAACAGCTCGCTCTCTACTTTATTTGGAGCAGAGCACAGTATGAATTAAGTTTCACTGTAATTATGTCCTGGAAGCAAATATGATTTTCAATGAAGAGGTTTTACCAACTCTAATTAAAGGGATGTTACAGTCTATTGTCTCATATTGTGTGATGTCTGGAAGGGATCTTACCAATCATTGCCTCAATGCCCTTGTTTTATAGACGTGCAGTACCCAGAGAGGTTAAGGGACTTGCCATGGCCACCTAGCTGGTTGAGCATGCCTGGCCCCTACGTTTCACATTCTGGGTTCTCGATGTAGCGCTTTTTAATGGACAGCTGTTACACTAGACTCAGGTGGATACTATATATTCCTTCCTACTGCATGGATCTCTTCTGCATTTATTAATGAATTACAGACCAAAAGAATCAAAGCTCTGGTGAATTCTCATATCTTATTTTTTCACCCAGAATATCCTAGAAACTGTCAGAGGCACCAGGAATAACTTAGAAGCAGCTGTCAGCTCCCTGCAGCAGCAAAGTTCACATGTTGATTCACCCTCGAAACAGGAACGTGTGTGATGAGTTTGGATGGGAGGTGATGCTCACGGCACCCCCGGTTTTGTATAATTAGATCTAGGAAGGAACTCTAAGAAAGATGGTTGTATCTTTTAGATGTGCAAAGTTTGAAAGCTAAGTAGGCCGGGGAAGTTCTACTGTGACAAGAGCATGCATAGCAAAGATTTCTTCACTGGAGACATGCTCTGCAGATAGCAAGTCTTGAGTGATGTGGGCTTCAGGAGAAAGGTAATGCCCTGTCCTTGTCTGATGGGGGAGACCCAAAGGTTGCTCTGAAGGCTTTGAGTCAATACAATTAACTACAATGATGTCTTCTGTTTCTAACGCATTTTGATTTCTCAAAGCACTTTCACAGCTTTTTGATACTCTTGATATTTTATTTTCACAAACTCCCTTAGATGCAAAAAGGGTAGGAATGAAGACTTTTGGACTACAGGTGACAAAACAGAGGCAGTTACTTCTTTCTTGAAGTCCATCTTTAAAATGGGTCAGTACATCATGCTAGCTTAAGGGAATTTGCTAAGTGTCTTTTTGGTAACTTATTAAAGGCATTAGTGAAGGGTAGTAAGTTTGTCATGAGCTGGACTCAAATGTTAGAGCATTTCACTGTATATCCTGTGTGGCTATAAACAAGTGAGGTTTTATATGATACATGACTGTTCAAAGAAAAGTCACCCTGAGTTTACCTGTTCCAACTCTGCTGTCACTGCTTACAATATTCTCTCTCCTCTTCTGGTACTGCCTTCTGAGGCAATTTCTAGACAAGAAAATCAAGCTCATTTATTCCTAGTCACTTCTTATTTTATCTAAAAAAAGAATCATCAGTTGGATGTTTAAATTCTCATCTGTATGTGTTTTTCAAGGACACAACTTCATAGTTGCATTTGTATCAGGAACCAACATTTTTTATGTTCCCTGTACCTAAAATGACTAAATTTTGGAGGATGGTAGAGGACTAGTTTAAGAACGTTCACTCCAGAGTTGAAACCAGAAGGTCCCTAGTGAATTGCCGAGATAGGATTGTAAGGCATGTAACCACTGAGAGCTTATATGACTTGGATAGAAATGAAGGCTGCAGTTACAAATTGCACATATGTTTGGCCTGGAGCTAAACTCTTATAACCAGTTTGCATTTGAATAGAAAATTTTAAGAGTGAACATGACAAGCGTTGGCAAAATTTTTTCTTTAAAGGGCCAGATAGTAAATATTTTAGGCTTTGTGGGTGGTATGGCCTCTGCGACAACTACTCAACTCTGTTGTTTAGCAAGAAGCCAGCAATAGATAATATGTAAGTGAATGCACGTGGCTGTGTTCCAATAAAACTTTATTGATGAAAACAGGCAGCCAGCCAGATTTGGCTCATAGGCTGACCCCTCGTTATGGTCTTTTACACTGAGGTGAATACAGATGTTACCCTCAGATATTAAGATTTATAACTGAATAGGAATGGATTTTATCCTCTTTGGGGAAACAAATAAATGCAAAAACAGTATTGGCCTCATTTTTTCTCAACCATTTCTATCTAAAGCATTGTCAATCCCCAATATTACTTAGTGTTAGAAAATCAGGAAAACTGAAGCTTTAACTCAGAATAATCTAAGTTAATTCACTTTTTAAAAATAGCTTTTCTTTTTTTTAATCACACAAACAAATGCGCACTAAAATGATTAATGATAAAAATACAGATAAGCTCAAAGAACATGACAATAACTTTTGACATTTTGGGTTTTATCTTTCATCATCAGTCATCAGCAAAATGCATGTTAAAACCACAGTGAGCTACCACCTCACACCCAGGAGGATCTCTGAAATTAAAAGACTGAAATATCAAGATATGGCAAGGATGTACAACTGGAATTCCCATACACTGCTGATGCAAGTAAAAATGGTAGGTAGGATAACCAGTTGCAAAATGGACTGCTTTTAATAAAATTAAACACGTGTCCCTGTGATTAATTTCACTCTTAGGTCTATATCCAGGAGAAATAAGTGGCCATGCCTCCCACAAAGCATGTACAGGATATTCATGGCAATGTTATTCATAATAGCTTTAACCTGGAAACAACCCAAATGTTCATTAACGTGAGAACAGCCTATCTATAAAATAGAATACTACTCAGTAATAGAAGGAGCAAACAACCAATACCTGCTCCAACATGGAAAATACTACAGACATAATGATGAATGAAACAAGCTAGACACAAAAGAGCATGGACTGCGATTCTAGGTATATGAAGTTCAACAAGCAAAACTAACCAATGGTGATAGACAATGGAAGAGTTTACCTTAATTATAACCACCACCCACATCAAGATACAAAATGTTCCAACCCCAGAAAGCTCCCACATGCTTCTTCCTAATATCTTGACTTAGGAGGTGGTTTTAAAGGATGCACATATTTATCAAAACTTACTGAACAGTACGCTTAAGGTCTATGCCATTAAGATACCTAAGTTATACCTTGCCAAAGAGAAAAATGCTCTAAAATAAAAAATTAATTTCTACATAAAAGGGAAAATCAAACAGAAACAGATAATACCCATAAAGGCATTATTTCAAGGAGAGCACTTTTAAATTCTAGAATTGGAAAAGGAGTGAAGAGGAGAGTCGATTCTTGTTTTGAGGAGACCCATCTTTATTGTACTCTATCCATTTCATGCCCATTGTTATTTTGTGGGGGTCTAAGGTCATAGGGATTACCTTGCTTTCCTATGCCCTTTTATTTCCATTTGGAATACAGATGAGATTTAATAAGTACCTGGAGGGATGTCCTGAGGAAGAGAAACAAAAAATGTCAAGGACATCCTAAACGACGTCTCCCAGTACTCACTATATAAAGACCTATGGGAAACATTCATCTCAAACATCAGTATCTAGAAAATCTGCGATTCTTCTGAATAACAAGGCTGTTTTCCTCTTGTGGACACCAAGTATCCTGTCACTGATCTTGTCCCCTGTGAGTTCTGACTACCAGAAACAATTTTTACCAAGCAAAAGCCCTCATCTAGCACATACACAACTTAGAATATGAATCTGACTCCAAGGTTTATTTTTGTATTTTCCCTTACATCAATTAACCTAACATTTTAAAATCATCTGGTTTTTAAAATTGAGATGCAATTCAAATGTTATAAATTCACCCTTTTAAAAAGTGTTCTTCAATACTTTTTAATATATTCACAAACTGTGAAATAGTCACCACCATTTAAGTCCAGAGTATTTCATCACCCCACAAAAGGAACTCATTAGCAGCCGTCCCCATGCCCCACTCTTTGACAACTTCTGGTAACTCCTAGATTTGTGTTTCTATGGATTTGTCCTTTCTGGACATTTCATACAGATGAACTCATAGACTATTGGGCCTTTTGTCTGGCTTCTTTCAGTTAGCATAGTATTTGAAACGGTCATCCATGTTGTACCATATATCAATATCTCATTCCTTTTTACGGATGAAAAATATTCTATGGTATGGATATATCACATTTTATTTGCCTATTCATCAGTTAATGGATATTTGGGTGTTTCAACTTTCTGCTATTATGAATTACGCTGCTACGAGCATTTCTGTCAAGTTTCTGTGTGGACACATGCTTTTATTTCTCTTGGGTATATACTTAGGAGTAAAATGAATGGGTCCCATAATGACTCTCTGTTTAAGTTCTTGAGGAACTGCCAAACGATTTTACATAGTGGTGAAGTACCATTTATGATCCCACTAGCACTGTGTGAGTGTCCAAATTTCTGTACATCTTTCTAACATTTGTTATTCCTCGTCTTTTTTTATTACAGCCATCCTAATGGGTGGGTATGAAGTGGTATCTCATCATAGTTTTGATTTGCATTTCCATGATGACTAAAGATGTTGAGTACCTTTTCATGTGTTTGTTAGTTATTTATATATTTTCTTTGGTGGAATATCTACTCAAATTCATTGGCTATTTTAAAATTGAGCTATTTGTCTTTTTACTGTTGGGTTGTCATTTTTTTTCACAATACTTTTGTAAGCCTCATTGCATTCATTGAAGATAGCATCAAGAGATAAATATATCCATATAAAAAGGGTGAGGGTTTGCTAATATTCACTTCTGCAGAGATAAGCAACTCCATTAGTGTGGATACTTTAAAAATGATACTACATATTCTAAATCAGTTTGTTAAAATACCATCTCATGAACCACAAGTTGTATGTTTTTATGTCTAAATTTCAAATGCTGAATTGCTCATACTCTGCAAACTGGCCTTAGGGAAGAATCTGCCATTTTTACTGCTTTCTTTTCTGCCATTAGTATGTATTAAACACGTTTAAAACATAAAAAGGACAAGAAGGCTGGGCACAGTGGCTCACACCTGTAATCCCAACACTTTGGGAGGCTGAGGTGGGTGGGTCACTTGAGGCCAGAAGTTTGGGACCAGCCTGGCCAACATGGCAAAACCCTATCTCTACTAAAAATACAAAAATTAGTTGGCCATGGTTGTGCATGCCCGTAATCCCAGCTACTTGGGTGGGTGAGGCATGAGAATTGCTTGAACCCAGGAGGCAGAGTTTGTAGTGAGCCAAGATTGCACCACTACACTCCAGCCTGGGTGACAGAGTGTGACTCTGTCTCCAAAAAAAAAAAAAGACAAAGAAATAAAGATGGACTTTTGATAAATTTAGAACTCAAAAATATATTTATCTAATGGTTTTTTTTTTTTTTTTTTTTTTTTTTTTACAATAGGTCATTTGTTCTACCAGTCAAAACTTTTTGTCAACTTCCCTAAGCCAGGCTCAATTTGATTACTTATTCATTTGAAGTCCCAGTTGCCTTTAATGAATGAATCAAAATATAAAACACCTTGCTTTTTTTAATTATGGAAAAAAGAATAATTAGCTAATTATTAAACTAGAATCCACATAAGTTCATAAATCACATTTTGAATACTACATTTCTGAAAGAAACTTACTGCCATTACTGTTAACATTTAGAAATAATTTTTACATTATCTTTTTTAGCTGTGTATTATCTGATGGCTAAAATAATTTTTCAAACATAACAGGCGGTAACAAGTCCATGGACTGTTAATTTGCAGTGCATAGCCCTAAAAGAAAAAGCTAGTTAGGTGGGTTGATGCAATTTGGGATATTAGAGAACCATACTCAGAACTAGGAGTAGATCAAGGCTCATAGTGCATTTCTGGTGCTCCTTACAAATTCAAAGCTGAAGTGGAAAGGGTCTCAAACTAGAGGAAAAGGCAAAATGTCAAGATGTTAAAACGCTGCCTGAAGAAATTTTAAAGTATTAACAGGAAGGAAGATTCTTCTAATGAGAGGTATTACTCTTCTTGGTGATAACACAATTTCTCTATGCACAGGAAGAAACGGTCATTCCGCTACTCCACATTTTAATCTTTTTCTTTTTGACTGAAGCATAAAATACACAAACAGTTTTGTATGTACAGATCAGATCAAAGTTTAGGATGTCCAACACCACACAGGGATTCCATGTGCCTCTTTCGAGTCAATATCTCCTTTCTGAGGGTAATCGCCATTCTCATCTTTATCATATAAACAAGTTTTGCTCATTTTAAATCTTCAAACAAATGGAATAATATAGCCTGTTTCTTGTCTGTTATTCTAAGTTCTTTCACTCAATATTATGTGAGTTCATCTATGCTGTTAGTTTTTTTATTACTATGCCTATTCCATTATTTGAATATGTCACAATTTATTTACACATTCTACTGTTGACAGACATATGAGGTTTTTTTGTTTTTTTTTTTTATTTTTTTCCCAGATTGGGGCTATTATCAGTACATCTGCTGTGAACATTCTTGTATGTGTCTTTGGGTGGACCCATACTCTCATTTCTTTTGAGTGTGTTCCCAGGAATATAACTACTCAGTCATATTGGTATGTTTAGCTTTAGGAGATACTGCCAAATAGTTTGTTTTCCAAACTTTGGCTCGATTTATACTTCCACAAGCCACGCGTGAGAGTTCCAGTTGCTTCTCATCTCACCAACACTTGCTATAGTCAGTCCTTTTACTATCAGCCATGCTGGTGGAGTAAAGCACCACACTTCAATCTGATGGATGCGATTCTATTTTTAAGGAATACAATGTCACACAGAAAGCACTATTGGTAAAAACAAAACAGGGCTGTGCACTCCATAGACCTGGGCACCATTATTATCCTTAGGAATGCAGGGAAGGCCATCTCCAAGAGGCTGTTCAGCCCCAAGAGACAGGAGGAAGCCCTGATGTCTTTCTTCCTGAAATAACTCACTCGCTGCAACCATTAGAGTGGAGTAGGAGCACCTTCTGAGACCTCATGTTTTCAGTCAGATTTCTGAGAGTGAAAGTCCAAGGGCATCACAGCTAAGTTTCCATTCAGTTTAAATCTGTTCAAGTGTTTCGACTGGGTACTCTCAGGACATAAAGTGGGACTCCTTCACTCATTATCTTTCACGTGATTCTCTTCCTGTCCTCATTAAATCTCTTGAGTCCACAGAGTTTACTAGAATCATCTTTTGTCTTGCCCTTTGGAAGGGCCATATCATGACTGGCTCCTGAATGGGTCCATTTTGAAACACCAGTGAAGTTCCTTAGCTTTAAGATTTAAACAAAATTACAAAACCAAAATATTGCTTAGAAGTCAGACTAACTGATGTTAAAATGCCCTTCACCGCCTCCCCCCACAAAAAAAAAAAACAAAGAAAAATGAAGGATTTGCATTTTCCAACATCAATAAAATATTTTTGTCCTAAAATCATTTTGAAAATAAAACCAGCAGAACTTTTTTTTTTTTTTTTAATCATGGAGGTATTTTACGCTTCGTATAATGAAGCATCGGAATGATCAAGTATGTATCGGGGACAAAAACATTCCTTCTCTTGAGAAAACAGGGTGTTTGTTTGCCTGGTCCTCATACTAAAAGATGCCTGTCTTCATTAATTTAGTTCATCAGATTAACAAAGCTCAACTCTTTGTTTTCCAGCTGTAAAGGGAGAAGGATGAAAGAAATAACCTAACCACACGAGTTAACATTTTGTGGTTGCAGAAGGAGAAGAGGTAGGTTTGAAGGGCTTGATTCCACCTCAGGAGGAGCAAATTCCAGACTGTACTCTATGCAAGGACTTATTGAGAGATTTAGGTAGCCACCCTCCTGAGAATTGCTGTCACTGGGAGAAGGTACTTAAAGGGCCACATTCATTGTTCCAGAACACAAAGACTGCAGGACAATTTCGGGTTGCTATTTTTAGGGAGACATTTGTTTCCAAACAAAGGGCTCTCTGCCAGCTGTTTTAGAAGCACTTGTATATTTACTCAGCCAACTCTCTGGGCTGGAGATTGTCTTTGGGTGCTGAGGTTCTATCAATGTCTATTTAAAGCAGAATAAAAAATAGCTCAAGATGAAAACATACAATATTTCCAGCTTAGAATGTAAGGCGCTTCCTTTTTTTTTACAAGGTTGATATCTGGTTTTTCCCTCTCTCTCTTCCTCTCCCCCTTTCTGAAATTGCCACCTGTTTTAAAATCTGTAGTGTGTCTTGGTTTAATGGGCGTCATTTTCCCTTTTAGTGGTATATAAAATAATAGTGCACCTTAACAAATGATCGATTTGATAAAATATTTGTGTGCCTGTATATAGTTTTGAGAGAAAGTAAATCTCTGTTAGGACCTGTTTACAAGCTTCAACTGTTTACATCCACCATGGAACAAAAAGCATTGGGATGTCATGTCATGAGAGGGTAACATGCTATCATTCACATGCTGCAAAGTGGGAAAGGAGTCAAAACGGGGAAGGTAAAAATGGTCTCGTGCTAGCAATAAGACCTGAAGTTTTCTTGGGCTGGCATTTCACTTTAAGTCCACGTGTTCAAACCTCTTAACTGTTGGAAAGATCAGACAGAAATTCCTGATTCAGAATCTCCAGTCCTTAAGTACGTTTTACTTTTAATTCATTCCAGAAGAATATATAAAGTACAAGGCACTGGGCTCACAATTGAAGACTCGAAAACCAAACTCCACACTTGTTGAAGCATCTCCAGCCAGTGAGGGACCTCTTGTGCCATGAGTTTTCTCTCTCTCAACACATAGACAAACACACACAGACACCAAAATCTCCTGGACACTTCCAAAGAAGTTTGACTCTAAGAGTCATCTCAACAGAGGTGCCACTACCATGTCACAGCATGGAGAGGCGAGAGTGACCCACACACACTCCTTGCTGTTAGAAAAGTGTGTCGTGTGTACGTGTGCATGCCTGTGCATTTAGAAAAAAGGTGACTTCAAGGAGGGGTGGGAGGGAAAGGTATTGCAGGCAGAGAGAACAGCAGGCACACCCTGAGGATGCTGCGTCACAAGAGAGGACACCGAGTGGCTAACGATGGCTAGCGCATGGCACAGTTGGGGACGTGTGACAAGAGATCAGAGTTGGGCAGGCTGGGGCAGCTGTGCAGGGCTCTCTGACCATGCTGACACATTTGGACATTTGGAGTTGATTTTGTCATTGATGAAGGGCCATGAATTCAACATCGGATCACCCGCCCAGAGCTGAAACTGTGCTTCTGACCCCATCTCCCCATCACCTTGCTTGTGGGGGTAGATTTGAGCCCTGAGGACACGTGCTTCTTGTTTTGAGTCAACAGACCACTAGGCCGGAAGGAGCATTAGTTGTTCTGTACAGTCACTAAGGACCACTGATGAACAAATGCAGTATTCTTTAAAAGCCAGGATGGCTGGGTATCATTGCAAGAGGAATAGTAACAAAAGCTAATGCTTAGCTAAGTACTCCTTTTAGCCCCTGCCATATAGTAATTCATTTCATTCATTTCCTTCTCACAATAGCTGCATGAAGTAGGTACTATTACTCTTTTCATGTTACAGACAAGCAACCTGGTGCACAAAGATGTTAGGTGACCCGCTCAAGATCACACAGAGTTAAGTAAGTGGTGGGCTGGGGTGTGAATCTGACTGCCTGTTAAGTCCATGCTTTAAGCCACATAATGCCTTGCCACTCTTTGGGAAGGCGGTAAATGGTGCAACTTGTGAGCCTCCCATGCCTCCCATGATCCCTCCATCAGTTCCCCTGGACGCTTAAAATCCACTGTGACAGATCCACCCACTCACTGACCCTTTGTTTTATTAGGAAAGGTCTAAACCTTGAGGCTCCAAGAAAAGCGAGACCCCCGTCCCATCCTCGAGTTGTGCACAGTTCAGGATGTGAGGAAGGGTTAGGGGCGGGCAGCAAAGCAGGGCGTGGCAATGGGATCTGACCAGCAACTGAGGCACTTCGGAGGCTCTGAGAGGGCCAAGGCCAGAGCTGCAGACTCTGCTCCCATTTCTAAGATACAAGAACATATAAAACCAGTGTTTCTCAAACTTCCGTCCTTTGACATACTGCCTTCACAATTTTGTACATATTCACAGGCCACCACACACTTAGGATTTCTGTCTCAATTGATTTTTTTCTTAAATAAACGTAAAAGGAAATTTTTGTATGACTACTATAAAGGGGAAAGTAGAGTCATTTGCCATAAATAGAAAGGTAGGGTAAAAGATAAACAGGGTTTTCAGGTCAACCGCCTGTGTTTGTAAAGTTTTAGTGGAACAACGCCCTCCACGCTCGATTGTGAAGCTATGTAGAGTTGAGTAGTTGCAAAAAACACCAAATGGTCTGCAGACACCAAATATTTATGGCCTGGCCATTTAAGAAAATTTGCAGACCTCTGAAATAAATACAATTCAGTCCCACCTAGGCCCTGTTGCTGTCCTCTATTAAAAAGAGAGATTAGAAGAGATTCGAGAAGTATTAATTAAGGATATACTGGCTTCAAACTGAGATTTTTCTCATTGATAATAAAAAGACAACCAATACTGAAAAGGAAATAACTTTATCATTAGATGATTTGATATTTCCTCATGCCAAGTTCACTCCCTAAAATTACATTTCGTATCACAGCATGCAGTTTATACTTAGGGAAATACTACATTAAACTAGTATATATATCAAATCTAAACACATATATAATTAGAGATTTCTTTTTTGTTTTCAGACAGGGTCTGTGTCGCCCAGGCTGGAGTGCAGTGGGTCAATCTCAGCTCACTGCAACCTCCGCCTCCTGGGTTCATGCAATTCTCGTGCCTCAGTCTCCAGAGTAGCTGGGATTACACAGGCGCACCACCAGGCCCACTTAATTTTTTTTTTACTTTTAGTAGAGATAGAGTTTCACTGTGTTGGCCAGGCTGGTCTCAAACTCCTGACCTCAAGTGATCCACCCACCTCAGCCTCCCAAAGTGCTGGGATGACAGGTGTGAGCCACCACACCCAGCCTGTCATTACAGAATATTTGATTTGGGAGCAAATACGGGTGAAGATACTGAAAACTGTGTGGCCTTAAATGTATGCAAGAACTTCACTGTTTAGAGAAGCAAAGGGTAGCTGAAATGATGCTGAGAATTAGAATTCAGACCCATGGGAATAAAACAGCTGTGTGACCTTAGGCAGGTCTCTTGCCCTCTCTGTCTCGGGAAACTGTGAATCCGGATATGTTCCCGTCCTCCCTGCTGCATGGGACAGCCTGGAGTCTTGGAGTTCTTGCCACTGGTAAAGCCCCTTGTGACCATGAGCTACCAGAGCACCACAGATGTCCTCTCCAGCTTCTCTCTAGGGGGCTAACAGCAAAAGCAGTCTTGCTGAGGAGGCCACAGGGTAGATAGGAGTTGGTTGGGAGAAGGGGCGTGATGGATGGGGAGGAAGGCAGGCCACAGAGTCCCAAATAAGGCAGAAGAGAGATGGAAGGTGCCACACGAACAAAGAAAGGCAGCCGCTGGGAGGGAGGGAGAGGGGAAACCCCGCCTCTGTGGTGATTTAGCTTGGGCTCAGCATTGCTGGAAGACCCTGATGGCCTCACCTTGAGCTGACTGAGGCAGGAAGGGGGCCAGGCGTCCTTTTGAACACCCCAGTTCAGTTTTCTCCATGGAGTTGGGTTCCAGGACACTAGGATACTCTCCCATTCTCTGATTACACACGTCTCGGCATCTCTAGGCAAATGAGCCATCTGCCTCCCGGTCTAAGTAGCCAAGAGAGGTGGATATTATTTTAGAAACCATGCTCGCAAGCTTTATTTTTAAGGCTGTGACATAATATTTGGAACTTTGCTTCTACGCTGTGGTTTCTAAACAATTCAAAATGAATAGGGCCTCTGCTTTTAACTTTTCTCCTGAAGCACAATCAAGGCTGTAGTTATAATAAAACACAACTGTGACACCAGGTAACAGTCGCATCAAACTGTGTCACCACCAGAAGCAGCAGCAGAGAGAACCACTCTCATTCAGCACGTACTATGTGCCAAGCACGGTGCTAAATGCATTACCCTCATGAGATCCAATCCATAAAACAATTCCACAACATTACTGTGATAATCTCCACGCAATGGGTTAGTTCATTCGTTGTGAAGCAAAATTTTGCCATGTGCCCAAGTTCAGACAGCTAGAGGCGAGGGCTGCATTTGAACCCAGCTCAGACTAACTACAGAGCCCTTTGATTTTCCCCCTGTGCTGGTCTGTTGTGTAATGGAAATTTCTCATTTTTCTAAGGTGAGAATGCACTGAGTGTCCCCTCTCCAGGAGACAGGCAGCAGGGAGAAATGTGTTAGTAAAGCTGAAGGAATTTTAATACTTCCTTTGCAGTCTGAGTGTTAACGGGCTTTGAGTTCCACAGTGGACTGACATCACCAGGCTGCTGGTACCCAAACAGAATTTATTTCTTAAATCTCCAAAACAGATGCAGGCACACTCATATCGGCAACTAGAAAGGGCAGCAGATTTTTATTTTCCAGCTTCCAAAACATTTTTAGATATAAAAGTAGGGAGTTTCCAGCCTTTCACTTACTTTTCGGGGGCTCTTTAGGGATTTGTGTGCCACAGAGTAAAGAATAAGAAGAGAAGGTGGAGGTTAATGGGAGTCTCTGGTGAGCAGAACAAAATGATCACAGGGAACCTTGGAAACGTAGTAACAGGCTGGGATCTAACACAGGAACAAATGAAGAAATAAACTAAAATTAGAAAGACATTCAGTGCCTTGATGATGATTTTTATGTAATTTTCCAACTACACAGGGCAACCTGCAATATGAATTTCCCTGTTATTAAGCCAGTAAAATCCAGCAGTAGAACCAATGAGCACATCAATATAATTTGTGCACCAGCAAAGGTGATTCTAACTGAGGTTAAGTGCCTTTAGTCCAAAAGGTTTGTTTTAATCTAAGTTTAACAGTAAAAGGGAAATGAGAGAAACACAGAACAACAGAATTCTCCTACAGAAGTATCTAAGTGTCCGTACAAAGCACGTTCATTCCATCCAATCGACCCATGGGGACAGTCACATCTAAACTATAAATTGGAATTTAGAGACTTTATGAAAAGCGGTTTTTAAGCTCAATATGCCCCAAATGAGAACGTGTCAATGAGTGCTTAGGGACTCTTAAATTCAGAGATTATTCAATTGCTCTATTCTACAAATACACTTATGAAACTGTCATAGGAAAAAAATGCTGTGAAATGAACGTTAAAAAGCATTCTCAAACAAAATCAAAGACATGTTTTGCCCATCACTCAAGGGCACGGGCACATATAAACATAACCTCAAAAACAATACAAAGAGGCTCCCTGTGTGAATTAATGGCCAGTGGTTTTCAGAAAGAAAAGAACTAGAATGAGGGCATGGTAGCCATGGTACCTTCCATGGTGTTTTTGTTACAGACGCAGGGTGGGGACACCTAGTCTTGGAGGAGGCCAGTGACCCATGGGAACGGACCTAACCAAACCTTAGGGGCATCCAAGGCAAACTGTAATTCTGTCCTAATTCTTGTCTGCCATTTTCCTGTTGGCCTCCTAACCCGAGTGTCTCCCCTATTCCTAGACCCCCTTCTTTGTTGGCCTAGGTTTGGCAAAGGCAAGGTCCAAACTCAACACATGTCCACCTTTGCTTCTCCCTCCTAACTGGGCTTCTGCCGCCATGCACAATTACCCAAGACACCTGCTCAGCTCAACCCTTTTCACTGGCAAAAGCCCTAGAAGATCTAATGTCTTCTAGGGGAGAGAACTGGGAAGAGGAAGCAGCTTATGGAAACTCTGCTGTCTAAACAGGATTAAAAGCATCAGTTTACATGTCACGCCTGGGCTGTTAGTCAATACCAATGTTCCTCTTATCCAGGTAGAAAACACAACCTCAAAGAAGTTGAATAACTTGTTCTGGGCCCCTAGCAGTTAAATGAATGACTGCGATTTGAATACACATCTAGATTATTTTGCTTCTGACAACTCTGCAGAAAGTAAAGCCAGGGAAAAGCTGGGTTGGATTGTCTTTAAAACTGGTTACATTTAACCACTTGATCAAGATAACATCATTGAGCAAGGCTTCATGCTAAGTTCGGGGGCTACAAGGTGAGAAAGATATGATGCATGCCTTTTAGGAGTTTATAATCAAGCCAGGGAGACTCACTGGTGTGTGAAGAATCATACTACCTGCATAATATAATAAGTTTGCGGTTCATGGAGCTTTGTGCAAAGCACTGTGAGAACATGGGGTTGGGGAGGGAAGAATGAATAACTCTGCCTAGAGTGTGAAAT
Source organism: Cheracebus regulus (assembly GCA_963574635.1). NCBI lineage: Eukaryota > Metazoa > Chordata > Mammalia > Primates > Pitheciidae > Cheracebus > Cheracebus regulus. The sequence goes on from CAUYQU010091341.1 coordinate 35,362, forward strand.
GAGGCTTAGGGGAGGCTTCAAAGAGGAAATGACATTTCATCAGGCTCCTGGGGTCCAACTGAAGGAGAAGGAGATGAATCCTCAGAAAAATGGAGACACAGGGCTTGCAGGGCAGCATGGGGTAGTGTGGCTGGAAGCCGGGTGTGTCTGCTGGTGGGAGATAAGCGTGGGATGGGATGACAGAGCAGCCTGAAGTGGCATCCTTGGCCACTGGATGAGCCACGTAGAGCAGACATTGGCAAACCATGGCTTGTGGGCCAAAGCTGGCCCTTCGCCTGCTTTTGTAAGTAAAGACTTGCTGGAACATAACCACACTTGTTCGCTTCTAATTTCCATGGCTACTTTTGCGCTATGATGGCAGAGTTAAGTAATGAAGACTGGGATCTCAAGGCGCACAAACCAACAAGCATCTTCTTCCTTCTGAGACAGGGTCTGGCTCTGTTGCCCAGGCTGGAGGGGGAGTAGCATGAAATTGGCTTACTGCAGCCTCAACCTCCTGGGCTCAAGTGATCCTCCCGCTTCCGCCTCCCGAGGAGCTGAGTAGCTGAGACCACAGACCCACACCATCACTCTCAGCTAATTTTTAAAAAATTGTTGTGGAGTTGGGGTCTTGCCATGTTGCCCAGCTGGTTTCAAAAGATCCTCCCATCTCCTTCTCCCAAATTGCTGGGATTCCAAGTGTGAGCTGCTGCATAAAGCCTCAAAAATATTTTCTAAAATTTCAAACATGTTTTTAAAAAGAGACGGTTATTTTTAAAAATGGTTTGCTGACCCCTGACTTAAAGATCTGAACTATCCATTTGAATTTCTGTAACTGACTTAAATGCATCTGATCAGGCTTTCTAGGGCTCTACTCCCACGGTTTCTAAACAGCAACATCTTAAACCCTCTTTCCCATCATGGACCAAAGCTGTTATCTCTACCATAAGCCTGTCTGGACATTTATAATCCAAATGTTATGCCTACATTTATTGTTTCTGCTTTCCACTAACTGTTTTTATTTCGGGGCTTTGCCACATGCTGTCTTCTCCTGACATCATAACAAGTCTCCCCACGCCACCAGCAGAAGCTCCTCACTCAACTTGGAGTCAGTTTGCTTTCTTTCCCTTCTTTCCCAATTCTTCATAAATTTCTGTACCACTTTTAGAATGCTGCTGAAAATTGATTTTTTTCACTTGCCATTACCACGTTCAAATTCTATGCTCTGACAGATAGCTATTTCTCTGCAAAAAGGCTTCCCTAGTTCTATAAAGCCCTTGGAAAATACAAGGTATACTCACCAGCATTTACAAAACAGAAAAAATGAAGAAGTAAGCTTGCTGTTCTGGTAGGCCACGTTAAAGGATTTCTTTTACTTGTAAATCCCCTTACACATGTAAAATCAAATTTGATCTATAAAAATTAAATTGCAGATGATTTTCTAGGGGATACATCTCTAATATAGGGCAAGGAGTATGGTTATTGTTTTATTAACCACTGGCAATAAAATTGAGTGGAAAAAGGAACTCAAGAGTTTTAAACACTGCTTTCTATGGCATGCAGTATATATTTCAGTTTCAATATGACTTTCTCATTAAACTGCCTGGTTCCAAATCTCAGCACTGCCCCTTATTAACTCTGTTATCTTAAGTAATGTCTCTGTGTCTCAGCTTCCACATCTGCCAAAAAAAAAAAAAAAAAAAGGTGGGACTAGGGAGGGAGGAATTGTAACCAACCACACTCACAAGGCTGTTATGAGGATCAATGGGATAAAGCATTAAAAGTGGTTAATGTAGGCTGGGTGCGGTGGCTCATGCCTGTAATCCCAGCACGTTGGGAGACCGAGGCGGGTGGATCATTTGAGGTCAGGAGTTGGAGACCAGCCTGGCCAACATGATGAAACTTCATCTCTACTAAAAATACAAAAATTAGCTGGGCGTGGTGGCAGGTGCCTATAATCCCAGCTACTCAGGAGGCTGAGGCAAGAGAATCACTTGAACCCAGGAGGTGGAGGTTGCAGGGAGCCAAGATCATGCCACTGCACTCCACCCTGGCTGACCAAAAAAAAAAAGGAAAAAAAAAGTGGTTAATGTAGTACCTGGCACATGAAAATAACCTGTCTACTTAGCTATTACTATAATATGTTTCTTAAATTTTCTCAGTTTTATACTTTTCTCCCATAGCATAAAGAAGAGTAACTTGGGAACAGCACTGTGGGACTTGACAAATCAAGGAAGACATGGGGTCGTTTTGGTCTCCTGTCTTTCTGATTCCCCTCTGAGGAACATTTTCTTCCACACTCCTGACCCACGTGGTTTGCACAGAGTTAACCTCAGTCATGGGCTGTAGATACTGATACATAATCCAATCCTGGCTAATCACAATATTTCTATCCTCCACCCGAAACAATGCCCTGCCCAAAGCAATGGCATTCACAGAGGGGCATGTGACCCCGGTTAGGCCAATGAGAATCCGTTCCCAGGCTCTGATGGAACAATCGGGATCTAGGAGTCGCTCTCTTTGCTGGGTCAGTAGAATATCAGCCTGGAGCTGTTGGTGCCCTTCTTTGTTAGACAGGGGGAAAATCTTCCTGAAAATGAAGCCAGCACAGCAAAATCAGCTGTGAGAGACAAAGAGAAACAATGCCCGAAAACAAACACATGCCGTTGGTTCCAGCACGTTACTCTGGACTTTTCAGTGACATGCGCAGATTTTTGTAGCTTAAGCCAGTTTGAAGTGGGTTTTCTGTCACTTTCATCTAAAGGATTCTGACACATACTGATGAACTGATATGTCCTATGGCTAGAATGGAATGTGAATCTTGCTAATCTTGCTACCGCAGGGAAGGCACGGGGAGGCGAAGGGGCCGACCTCACTGCAGTCTTGGTTATGTCTTCAGCCAGCTGGGACTGCTGGGAAAACTGTTTCATCTTTCTGAGCCCTAGTGTACTTGTATGTCAAATGAGAGAGGTGAGTGAAAATCAATCTCTAAGATCCCTTTTCACTTCTAACTTTCTACAAGTGTCTGTTATTCTTGGGTTCATTTCAGGTGCATATACTGTGGTATAATTGGTTACTGATTCTCATATTTGCCTGCTTCCTTCTGTTTCCACTTTTAAAACACCCTATTAGACTCTCCATCTCTATATTTCAAGTGTTTCTTTCCCTTCAATTTCCTTCTAACAAATATATATTTATTTTTGTGTATTTGGACGTAATGATCCCATTTTCTTCCCATTTCTATATTTTTTAAATCTAATTAAGGTGATAAGCTCCTTGAGGGCTGAAGCTCCAGTTTCCCTGTGTGTGTAAATATTATTTTTTTAAATTGCCAACCAAGCTGCCAGTTTTTAAGAAGCAGCAGGATATGGATTTTAAGTAATGTAAGCAGGAAATGGGTCTCCAGCCCACACAAAATAATGCAAAAGTAGTGATTTTCCCTTAGTACACATCTGGCTTACTCATTTATAATTTCAGCCTGAAATGAAATTCTCCCACAGAAATGCTGTGTGACATCCATGTCTATAGAGCCTCAGACCAAAACTGGAGCAGTAGGTGATCATCCTGCGAATTTCACACATATAAATAATCTGGCTATTTTAGTTTATCATGCTTTTCTCTTCAGTAGTAGGATTTAGAGCCTGAGCCAATTGGATGTAAACTTCCTATCGTCAAATGTATGGACTTCAAGTAACTCAATGGCTCTAAAACTTGGAGGGAGGTAAAGGAACTGGATGAAATGTGGCCAAGTGACCCATCATCTGCAGACAGAACCACTGCCCAGAGGAAAAAGAGCTTCCCAGAAGGAATGGCACATGTAGGATGCTTTCCTGTCTGATGACCCGGTCCAGTCTCCTTCATAAGGACTTTAAATATTAACAAGACCCCCATTCCAAATGCCTTACTGGGTTCTTCTTGGCAACTAGAACAAAAGGACTTGGAGGCAGTGGTTTCATGGGGTTGGCTGGTTCAGTAAGTCAGTGGTGCTATTAAGGGCCTGATTTCTATCTTTCCACTTCTCCATCTCCAGTGGATGTGTTGTCCTACAGCTGTCTTCCCTGGGGATTGGAGGATGGCCACCAGGGGTACTTGTGGCTACCTGTGTCCTTGTTCACATGCATGAAGGGAAGGGTACTTCTGTCCTAATATTCTACACGTGAGTCTTGAATTCCATCTCATTGAACCAGTCTAGGTTACATGTTCACACATGCGGCTGGAACATAAAATATGCTGATGTGCTTTAGTTGACTGAGTGGATCCCAGCCCTGAAGTTTTCTCTGACATAGAAACCAAAGGAGTATAAGAGAAAAGTAAAATCTGAGTACAGGTAAAAAACAGTGAAGGGGCAGGAGTACAGTTAGGAAATGTATCTGGGTGGGCTAAAGAAACATCTGCTACAATCCCTGAGCAATAGCTCCCAGTGGAGGGCAAGACCCCCACCTGAGCACCCTCAGAGCAATACCTCTGTTTGGCTAGAGGGGCTTTCCCTCTTTAGTCAGTCTTTACCCAAGGGCCACGTTACCCAGTTCCAAAAGCTAAGAGCCCTTGATTCATAACATAATTCTTCCAACTCCATTAGAGTGTCATGGTTGGGGTACCTGGCTCTTGGTCCCACACTCTTGGAGGGCAGTAGCCACATCTCAGGTATCTCCAGGGTCTCCACGCAGCACACAGCCCACTGCTCACACATGCAGCATGCTATCACCAAAATCTTCCATGATGGAGTGACAGGAAGAGCAGGAGTCCCCAAGATCTTCAATGGACACATATCCCCATGACCTCCATTGGCTTGAGCCAACCCATTCACCTAATTCTTTCTTTCTTTCCTTTTTTGTGTGTGATGGAGTCTTGCTCTTGTCGCCCAGGCAGGAGTGCAGTGGTGCGATATGGGCTCACTGCAGACTCCGGCTCCCAGGTTCAAGCAATCTCCTGCCTCAGCCTCCTGAGTATCTGGGATTACAGGCCCCCACTACCATGCCCAACTAATTTTTGTAGTTTTGGTAGAGACGGGGTTTCACCATATTGGCCAGGCTGGTTTTGAACTCCTGACCTCAAGTGATCTACCCACCTTGGCTTCCCAATGTGCTGGGATTACAGGCATGAGCCACCACGCCTGGCTTAATACTTTCTTATTCCCTAGATTTGTACACATCAAAGAGAGAAAGAGCAAAATTTGTTGCAGTGTATATACTCTGTCTATATGAAAGCCTGTATATTTCCAATCACCATCATCAGATATTTCTGGGCCAGTAGCCAAGTTTTAATGTATTTTAAAAATTTCTTTTGCATTAATAAAAGGTATTATTGTTTGGAAAAACTGCTTGGAGGAGAAAAACTAAATCAAGTTTGGAAAAATGCCAATGTCCCAGATTTTGAAATGTTTCTTCCACAAGTTATACAATCCTTCCCTCCTAAAAAATGGCAAATTATGACTACTATTCACACTCATGCCTACCATTTTATCTTATCCTCACTGATACCGGCGAAGATCCTTATACCCATTGTCAAGATGGGGAAATGGAGTCACGAAGTGACTATGTAATACACTTGAGTTACCGCTAACGGCTCTGAGATCCATAGCAAGTTAGCCACTGCCCTGGAATACAAATCTGCCATCCACGACGCCTAACTCCCATCTTTCCACCAACTGTCACTCAAGTTTGATCTCAAAATCTCCACATGAATCCCCATTTTCAGGTCATCTCTATTCACACCTACCCTTGGCAAGAAATCATTAGTGTCATGTGTGAATTCCACATGATCGTGGAAGGTGAGCAAATCACAGTGTTAAGGAAAACAGGGAGAAAGTTTTTTGAGACTCCACTTACATTCTTTGGACATTCCCACTTCAAAGCACTTCTGGAGTCGACAGTACTGGCATCGATTCCTGGTGACTTTATTAATAACACAGTTCTTATCTCGGTGACAAGTGTAAATCATGTTCTTCTGAATACTTCTGCGGAAAAAGCCCTGCAAACAAGCAAGAAGACGAGAAAACCCGGTAAGGCAACTGAGCTTCATCAGAAATCAAAGCCAACCTTATCAATGCATTAATTGCTTTTCTGAGTAATGAAGTGACGGCTGCAGAAAAGTTAACTTACATAAACCCTAAAATCTTCTTGAGAGAGCAAGAGTTTTTCCCTTGCTGCAGACCCAAAAGCCCCTTTTAATCAAAACTAGACATGACCATTATTATCTTGCTAAAGGAAAGTTAATACCAAGCCGATTTATTTGGAAAACACCAGAGTTGGGTTCCCTCCAAACAGGCTTAGCTTCCTAACTGGCTCCCTTGCTGGCCAGAACAATTTCAGGTGAGCCCCTACCAAGAAACCCAATATATGAGTATTTTTACCCAATAAAAGAAATTATTGGCTGGGTGCAGTGGCTTAATCCTATAATCCAGCACTTTGGGAGGCTGAGGCGGGAAGATTGTTTGAGGAAAGGAGTTTGAGACCACCCTGGCCAACATGGCAAAACCTGTCTCTACTAAAAAAATGCAAACATTAGCCAGGCACGGTGGTGCATGCCTGTAATCCCAGCTCCTTGGGAGGCTAAGGCAGGAGGACTGCGCAAACCTGGGAGGTGGAGGTTGCAGTGAGTCAAGATTGTGCCACAGCACTCCAGCCTGGGTGACAGAGTGAGACTCCATCTCAACAACAAAAGAGAAAGAGAGAGAAAGAGAAGAGGGAGGGGAAGAGAGAAAGGGAGGGGGAGGGGAAGCGGAGGGGGAGGGGAGGAGAGGGAGAGGGGAGGAGAGGGGGAGGAGGAGGGGGGAGGAGGGGGAGAGAAGGAGGGGGGAGAAGGAGGGGGGAGGAGGAGGGGGGAGGAAGAGAGGAGAGGTACAGACAAAGGTGACCCCCTCAATTTATTAAAAACCAAATATTCAGTTCGGCAAACACTTAGTAAGTGACCGGGAAGGAGAGAAAAACAACCTCATGACGCTCAAATGAAAGAAGACTAGAGAACTAAAGAACTTTATATGTCACTAATTACCTAGTCCGGGAGGAAGAGAGGAGAGGAGAAATCATTTGCTTAATGCAAGAGTTAGGTTTTTCAAAGGCATCTTCTCTGAGTTCTTTTATATACTGAGTTCCTCTCACAATGTTAAAAAATTATTTTAAAAAATTATCCAAAATTGGAAACAAGAAAGAAAAATGAGTGTCTGCCCATTTAATGGCATATTAGAGCTATGTTGTCCAACATGGTAGCTATTAGTCACATGAGGCTACTTAAATCAAAATTAATGAAAAGTAAATAAAATTAAGAATTTAGTTACTTAGTTACATTAGCTACATTTCAAATTTCCACCATGCTAGAATACTTGCTGACTAAATATGTGCTATAGAGGTATCTGGCCCATAGCTACCATATTAGACACCACATATATACAATATTTTCATCATTGCAGAGAGCTCTATCAGGCAGTAATGTACCACAGCACTGACTGACAAGCCCACCTAAGTGTCATCTAACACTCGCAGGAAGTGTAACTTTGTTTGACTTATCATTTACTATTGAATAGACCCAGATTCTACAAAGACTATAGAAAATTGGTAAACTACACATAATTTTTGTCTAGTGTAGGTGCAAAACATTTCTGACCAAATGAACAATAACCCCAACATTATTGTTTTACTGCCCTGTAGGACATGAACCATTTTGTATCTAATGTTGCAATCTTATTCTGGTATTGTTTTTTTCTTCCTTCCCTCTTCTCTCTTGTTTTCTATCTACCTGGGTATCTTTCTCACATCTTCCTTTAAACCAGCTTTGTCATCCTTCTACTCCCTCCATCAATGAGTTAAATACATTTTCGACATGTGCTTACAAAATACTTAAATAAGTTCTTTGCTTTTAACTTTTTGAAAATCACATTTTGATAAAAGTAGCAATTTATCCTGATTTTCTGTGAAACACTGATGAAATAAAGCGGACTGCAGGCTCCAAAAGCAAGGGGTCCCCAACTTCCTCTTCGTCTTCCCCATATCTACATACAGCTTTGCAGACAATGGATGATCGAGTGATGCTTGCTGAATACACAGATGAATGAATGGTGAGTGATGACACCTGCTGCCTTTTCCCTCTTCTAAATGCCCAAAAAAATCTTCCATGTTGCTATAAGTATTAACAGTGAGGGGGTCTACCATACCAGTTGTGATGTGACTTATACCTACACCAGAAACTATTCTCTTGAATGTAAGAAACACCACGAATGTGTTGAACAGAAACTAAGACGCACCATCTGGTCTTTCAGCTTTCTCTGCAGTACATTAACACTGCAGGAGCCAGAGCTAAGAACATTCAAAGCTAAAGCACATTAGCAAAGAATGGTCATGTAACACACATTGTTTAGGATACTTACGTGGGCACCCTAGGATTTTAATGTCTAAATAAGCATATTTTTACTGGCAGGGTTCAACTGTAAGCACCCGGAAATCTTGTTTAAGATTGCAACTCCTGTCACATATCCCAGATGCACATTTTCCAAGAAAACCAGTGTATTTTTGTACCTCTGGGGCTATAAATATGCTTAGAATCTAAAATAACAGGTTATGAAGACTGTGAAATCCTCCCAGAGTCTGTGCAGAGTGGTCACCTAAAAACATAACTTTCCCTGCAAAAAAATACCTATGGGTCACTTTCTGCTGCCAGATGTAGAAACTCAAGTTTACAGACACCTCCATTGCTCTTCTGCCGAGAAACCCTGACACGATGGCAGACACAGCCCTTTACACACGGGAAGAAAATGAGGTACAGACAAAGGTGACCCCCTCCATTTATTAAAAACCAAATATTCAGTTCGACAAACACTTAGTAAGTGACCGGGAAGGAGAGAAAAACAACCTCATGAAGCTCAAATGAAAGAAGACTAGAGAACTAAAGAACTTTATATGTCACTAATTACCCGGTCCATGCGGTTCAGTAACAATGACGCCAGAAACTAAATAGGACTTCTTGGTTTTCCAAATCAGATTTTTGGCTGGATTTCAGGAGAAGGTCTAAGTTTCAGTAAATCATTTCCACCATGCTTGAATACACGCTGACTAAAATATATGCTATGAGGTATTTTTATACATGGGTTGGGTAAACAGACGTGCCCTCTGAGCAGAAGAAAGGTTTGCATCATACAAATCCTCCTCCCCTTTCACCGATATTATGAATTGTTATATAAACCTCACTCCCTCATAGACCATTGCTTTGAGAATCCAGTGTGCGTGGGGGTGGGCGGTGTGGGGTGTGGGGCAGATATCCTCATACACCTAAAGTTTACTTAGCTAATATTTCAATTTAGGTTGACAACTCCTTTTATTTTTTAACACTGTCTTAAGTGGAAACCATTTACCTCTGACTTAATTGGAAACCCAGATCAACGGTCAATATTAGAAGGCATTCACAAAATAAGAGAAATGCAAATAATAAAATAATCAGATGTCATTTCACTCATCCTGGACACTGTGTCCAGATACCAATGCTGTAACTGCTGACATCACAATTTTACTCTTTCATTTTCTGGGAACTTTCTTTTCTCAGTAAGCCCAGGAAAATTCTATGAGATCACCTAGCTAGGAAGCCTTCTCTGACTGATCTAAGCATACATGGATGCTTCTTTTCTTAGGTATTTTGCTTTTCCTTCCATGTTCTACCTATTCAAGGATGATACTTAAAGTCTTAAACAATAGTACTATCTGCTCCAGAGGTTACATAGGTGACACGGGGTAATGCCAACCTGTGGCTGATGGCCACAGCCTCAGCCTCAGGGAGCCCAGTAGGCATTGCGCATTTCTCCACTAAGTTGTCACAGTGCCAAGTGTGCCACCTTTCTTGCTGATATCCATGCCTCCCTGAAAAGGGAGTAGGATAGGTAGAAAGGCTGGTTCCTATGAACCTGAGCTGACAAGTTGGTGGACTCAACATGGCCTCCAGGCAGTGCCTAATATAACTTCTCTGGAACTAAGATAGTACAGTTGGATGGAAGGAGGGAAGACTCAAGGCAATGGCAAATCAAAAACTGGCAGGAAAGTGTTTCAATTTTCAACACCTAATAAATTCTATTGGGATACACCAGGTCAATAGCTCAGGGCTAAGACAGAAACTGACACACAGAAGACATTCAATTAATAACTGCTTACTAAATGATGAAGTCCTAGCTATAACCAGAGTCAGGATAACAGTCTTGGCTTTTAACTTAGTTTTTAAAATGTGCTCCTTGAGGGTGATATCATCTGTATTTAAGAAATTAACAACTAGATTTCTCAGAAGTTAGTAGCAGACCCACTGATTTGAGTTGTAATCGGGTTAGTCAGTCTGGGATTCTGCTGGCTAACTGTGACTTGTGCACGTTGACTGAGATTTTTGTTATACATCATAGCTTCTGTTGGCTAATCACGAATTCCGTCTGTAACATGAGTTCTGTTGCCTAATGATGACTTCTGTTGCTTAATTCTAATTTCTCTTGGTTGATTATGATTTTTCTTGATTAACCATGGCTTGATTAATCATGACTTCTACTGTTTACTATAGTTAAAGTCGGTAACACAGCAAACACCAATTACTGAGATTGGAAAGACAGATCTGTGTTACAAACTGAGGCAAGCATTTTCTAACTGTGGATTTTTCAACCTTCTTACCTCATGCTCTTTGACTGCTGTTATCAAAGAACTGAGGTACACCCTAAAAGGAAAAATAAGAACTCACAGGGTGGAGAAGGCAATACATGCATTAGAGCCATTTGGTTCATGTATTAGCAGTAATTATGCAATGCCCATACCTGACTCGGATTATTTCTGTCTCCCTGAGGGTATGAAACACCGCTGTTCCAGATCATCCCTATTATCCACAGTGCAGAAAGAAGCAAACATCCAAAGACAACTGTCTTTTTATACCTAATATCCTTCTATACCCAGATGCATAAAATTTATCATTTCCTTGAGGGACTCATCTTAAATCACAAATCTAGAAAGGACATGGAGAAAAGTGGCTCCTCTCTCTCCCTCCTGCATATTTTGATATGGAATTGCATTAGGCCATCTTCCCTCCTCTGATACCCTCAAATTATTGCTCTAGATTTTTTTTCCTCCACACAAGTCCTGTTTCACCTTCTGGTTTTCAGATGTTATCACACAGTAATCTCCACCATCTCCCATATTGGGGAATTTCTGTTGGTTTAGATAAGGGCCTAGTGAATTGTCTGGTTCAGGCGCATGTGGATTTGAACTGTGACTCGGCCACTTACTATCTGTATGACCTTGAGTGAATTAAGTCCTCAATTTCCTCATCTGTAAAAAAAAAAAAATGATGACAAAAAATATGTCATGAGAAAACTGTGTGTATCCAAAGAGGGAATGCATGCAAAGTGTTAGGTCAGCCCGGCCACATAGCTTCACTGGTACCCAGTGAATAGCAGCTACTGTTATTGAGAAAACGTCTTTCCTCAAAGCTTTTTACTGAACTATTTCCCATATACATTCTATGTTTAAAATAAAGATCCCCAAATAGTATAGGACAGTGTTCAACCTCTACACAATATTGGGGATGAACAACTTCATGATTCCAAAGGCCATCTCTATATTTAATCATTCACTTTTTGATTCATTCGCTCAATGCCAATTAATTGGAATAGATGTGGTCAGCTTTCTTGGGGCACACAAAGGTGATTCTTGTCCTTTCGCGATATACTATACAAGGAACAATAAGTCAAGTGAACACTACGTAAGGGATGCCACCAAGCAGTGTGACAAGAACGTTAATGGAAGCAGAAAGTGAGCAAGTGTCCACCGTAGTGCCTGATCCACATATTGTAGACACATAAAATAGTCATTGAGCAAATAAAGGCCTTAGGAATTCAGAGGGGTTAGAAGAAAGGAAAACTGGCACTTGATTGCAGCTCTAGTGAAAAAATAGAATCGGAAAGGCAGGCTTTTCCCCCAAGAATATTATGAGTAAGCAACAGAGGTTTGGAGTAAGAAAGTGCAGGGAACAACCAGTGGTCGGGATTAGCAGAGATGCAGACTGTGTGGGCATGTGTGTAAGCTACAGTTGGAAGAGGGGGCTGATGTTCAAACTGGGGAAGATCTTCAAGGCCATGCCAAGCATTTACTAGAGAGACACTGTACTCTTCTCTGCGGTAGAGGACTAGAGTCGAATTATATTCTGCCAGGATTGTCCAGGAAGCTGTGAATCACTGACTTCACCACTCATCTATCTAAAGTAGATATTGAGCTCTGGGTATCAATACAAATACCTAATAATCTGAGCCTGCCTGTGGGTCTAGGTTGGAATATAGCCCAAGAATCCTTGCTTTCTAAAATCACAGTGCAATCTGCTGACTCACATTTAGTCATACATTTGCCTGTGAGAATTCATACTGTGGTGTTTTGAATGGAAGTTATTTTTTAGTCTTAGAGCCATCGACATCAGGTTTAACATGTGTGGAATGTGTCATGATTGTCTGAAGAAAGGAACTAAGATTAAAAAATTTTTTTAAAATAAGGCTATTTGGTACTATATTTAGTGGTAAAAAGCACTGAGTCAGGGAAATCCACCCAAAAAGTGGTGTGGGAAGTACATCTATGTAAACTGGGCTGTTGCAGAGTTAATTTCTATCCCATGCAAAGTTCAAAAGGGTAATTTCTTCCAGAGCCAAAGAAAGAAAAAAAAGTGAGGAACATTACTTAGTCATATTTTCCTCAGTCATTAAAAGATTCTAACCTCATCTGAATAAAAAAGTAAGCAAATGATCAGCCCAGGTAGTCATTCAGCCATCCAGCAAGGCTGGAGCTCCATGCAGTGTGACCCCAGGCCAGCAGAGAGTTGCCAATAATGCTTATTTCCAGCCAGAAGTAAATGCTGCCAGTAGGAGGTGAGTGTGGAATAATCCCATCACAGCTACTCTGGGAAACATGGCTTTCAAATCAGGAAACACGTTGTGTTAAACAAACAAAAAACACCCTCCGGAGTGAGTGGAAGTCTATGCGTGACAATGTCTAAGTTATTAATAGCAAAATTTGGGGGGAGAAAGAGAAAAGTGAAGACCTTTTCACCCCACTGAAAGACAATGGGTAAGAGGGAGGGAGAAAGTAGAAAAACAGCCTATTATTTTGATGACAGCGAGTTTCCTTCTATGCAGGGAGGGTGGGCATAAATGTAATGAAAAGAACACTGAACAAGTTACAAGGGCCAAACTCTGGGCCACAGAAAAGGGAAAAAACCCAAAATCCATGCGCCAAACAAGGAAGCTGAGCTGTCCCAAGGGCAAAAGCTCAGAGTTAGTTATTTTTGTTAAAGAAAAAAAATGGTAATAAATCCCCACCAGGACATGGTCCCAGGGCTGGGGATTCAGTAAAGGTGAAGAATAGCAACACTGAAGATTGCAATGCTCTGATTTTTTAACAGCCATAGGTCTGTTATTCTATTGCACTTCTTGCCTGCTAACTTGGAGGGTATCTTCTGGCCTTTGACTGAGAACTGGACCATGTATTTTAGGCCTAAAGTTCTCCTTTCAATTCCCTTGGTCCAGAAGCTTTGTTAGCACACTTATTCTTACCATTAGAAAAGAAAGCCTGAATTTTGAAAATATGCCTAGAAAAATGATTCTAAAGAAGGCAGAGATTACAAATTTAGCAAAAACATCTTCACTGTGAAAACTAATCTTGCGAGAAGATTATAGCATTTTCCTGGATTTTGTCAGGGGAAGCCCTGAGAGAGCTCCACCTCTGTTAGACCCAGAGACCACAGCTCTCAATCCTTTTAATCCTCAATTAATTAAAACTTCCTGGGAATACCAACGAAAAGGTGACCTATGTTCTTCAATGAGAACCTGAACTCACATCATCAGACATCAAGGTCTAAACTTCCAAAGTCTATGATGTCCCAGGAAGGGCATGAAGCCAATGTATTCAGTTCACAATGTTCTTTATTTTAGAGGAACGTGATCCCAGGAAGAAATGTTACTAGGTAATGTAAACTGGAAACCCATAGTAAGGAGAGATTACTTAGTTGGATAAAATGTCCTTTAATTTAGGTAAAAATATGTGTTTTTCTATTTCTAAAACATCATCTTGGATAAAATATATATTTTTAAGTGACCCAGTATCATACAGGTCTGCTTATCATAACCCTAGTTTAACTGGTAGGCAGCAAGTCTACCAGGTTTTATGACCAGTTATCTCAAAACAAAATTTTCAGGGAGCAGGTTTCATAAGGCAAGTCAACACTGCTAGCTAAACTGACTGTTTTCAAAAGGGGAAGAGGTTTGTTCTGGGCAGGGCATGTGACTGTGCAGTCCCACAGGGCCTTGCACCTAGAAGGGTCCGGAGCACAGTTTACTGCTCTGCTGTCACTGTCTTAAAGTTCTAAATAATTATTTTTATTTATTTCTATTTTTTTGAGACAGAGTCTCACTTTGCCACCTAGGCTAGAGTACAGTGGCACAATCTTGGCTCACTGCAACCTCTGCCTCTTGGGTTCAAGCGATTCTCATGTCTCAGCCTCCAGAGTAGCTGGGATCACAGGCATTCGTCAACCACGCCTGGCTAATTTTTATAATTTTGGTAGAGACAGGGTTTCACCATGTTGGCCAGGCTGGTCTTGAACTCCTGGCCCCAAGCGATTTGCCTGCCTCGCCTTGCCACAGTGTTGGGATTATAGGCATGGGCCACCGTACCCAGTCCTAAATAATTTTTGAATAAGAGAGAAGCATTTTCATTTTGTATAAAGTCCTGGCTATAAAATACCATCTACAGCAAAAGTGTTCAACCTCTTTTTCCTTCAGGAGGATGTGGTAGTCTTGGATAGTCTCTCTTCTCTTCTGGTTGACCTTACGGCTAAAGACTGGATATCAGACAGAATTAAGTAGTCTACTGTAATCACACCCATTTTCCCTCAGGATTCCCCTGGGATGCCTCTGACAAATTCCATGACCTCAGTAAGAGCTACAAAGAAAATCCTTTCAGTTGGGAGCTTATGTTTTACTACTGGGCTTTATTTCCCTAGTGTAAAAAGGACTTCGGGGTGGGAGTGCAAGGGCAGTGGGAGAAGCCAAGAGAACACAAATAACTTCTTTGAAACTGGATAAAATTTCCTTCCAAATAGCACACCTATCCAGGCATGATTTAAGACGATGCCCAAAGGCTCATCATAGACTCCTTAGGTGTCTCTGACCACCACTTGGGAGCCACTGAAATAAAGCGTGACTTGAAAAGAAGGTAAAGAATATGAGGTTGAGTAGTTATCTAAAGAATTTCTCTGCAGTAGGTTAATACCATAAATATGATATCTTGGGGACTACTTTGCCTCTTCTTAAGAGTTTGAATTAAGATGTGGCAGAAAGAAAAACTATATGACAGGGGAAACAAAGCCTTTAAAATAGAAGATTCCACTGTGCTCCACATGTTTTCCTTAAATCTGGTCTTGAGAATTTGAACCAACTAAAGACATCTGTTTTCTAAATTCTTTCGGTCAGTTATTTTGTGCCCTTCCTTGGTGAAATCCACAGTTACCGATCTATGGTCAGGATTAGTGTAAATATGACAGGGCAAGAAGCCAATGAATTTCACGTTTTTAAATTTTCAATTATTTCACTGAAAACAAAATGCACCAAAATAGCTGCTCAGCTACAGTCCAGGAGTTTGTGGACCCCAGCTGCTTTGCACATTAATTACTAAATCTCGTCTGGACTGAAATTAAATTTTCTCATCTCTACTGAGAAAAGGGGAAAAAAAAAAGGTAAGCAGAAGGAGAGCGAGCCAAAACATGCTCCCGTACACTTAAACTCTTGGCCAAACAGCATGAATTTTTAAATCTTTTAGAAGTTCGGTATGCAACATTTTGCCATGAACAAAGCCAGGACTTAGCTCTATCACAACATGCTGGTTGACAGCAAGGCACATGACCATGCATATCACATCATTCAAAGGCCTCTCACAGACCCAAATAATTATGATGCACTTGGATTGCTTTATGATGTTAAGGACCTAAATTAGCACAGAAAAATAAATGCTCATCTATAACTTGGTGTGTTTTTTCCAAGTCCATTTAATTTTCAGGGCCACATTGGGATCTTCTCCCTGGAATTTTTCTCACTTATACATGAACTTAAAAAGGGAAAAGTCATAGCATATAGGAGAACAGGAGAAGGAAAGCCAGTCAGGCACTTACATTTAAGTCTTCAAGTCTGACAGCTGAAAAATAACAGATTTATTGGATGTAGCCTTCTGCTTCTCTTCACCACAGACACGGCTCTGACAGTGCAAAAATCTCACTAAGTTTATTGAGAAAATATTACTTAAGCTCCAGCTCTCAAAATGGATTCCATCCTTGTATGGAAAAACTGTGGTGAGTCCAGGCTGAGGCCTGATAATGCTGAGTATTGACCTCTACACACTGAGATCGGTGATGAAATGGTTTCAAACCCATTCACAGGCCGAGCGCAGTGGCTCACGCCTGTAATCCCAGCACTTTGGGGGTCTGAAGCAGGTGGATCACTAGGTCAGAAGTTCGAGACCAGCCTGACCAACATGGTGAAACCACATCTCTACTAAAAATACAAAAATTAGCCGGGCGTAGTGGCATGTGCCTGTAATCCCAGCTACTCAGGAGGCTGAGGCAGGAGAATCACTTGAACCCAGGAGGCGGAGGTTGCGGTGAGCCGAGATCGCACCACTGTACTCCAGTCTGGGCGACACAGCGAAACTCCTTCTCAAAAAGCAAACAAACAAAAGACCACCTGCCCCCTCAAAGTTGCTCAGG
This sequence comes from Cheracebus regulus, assembly GCA_963574635.1. Taxonomy (NCBI): domain Eukaryota; kingdom Metazoa; phylum Chordata; class Mammalia; order Primates; family Pitheciidae; genus Cheracebus; species Cheracebus regulus. Next base: position 52,087 of record CAUYQU010091341.1, read on the forward strand.
TCTTTGTACAATCATACTTACCCAGGCCCCCAAACCTAGAGTGTTCTCTCTCTGCCCCACGCCTTTCCACATGCCCTGTGACTTGAAAGTCCTTCCCCTGCCTTGTCCTTTGGTTCAGGACCGCTCACGTTCCAAGATACAGCCCCAAGACGGGTCAGGCTCCCACCAAGCCCCTGCTACTAGCATATACTGTTGCAACACTCATTCTACGACAGTGCAACAATTGATCTTTGTGTCTCTTTCTTCCTCAAAACAGGAGTCCTTTGCAGGCAGGGATGTAACAATCTTTTTTTGCCATGGAGTATATGCAACTTTCATAGTTAAAAAATAGTATCATATCATATGGATATGCCATGTAGAAGGGAAGAAAAGATCAGCAAAGACACCTAAGTTTAAACCACAATACTTTATATGCAAGAAAAGAAAAAGGAAGCTATATTTTCATTGGTAAAACTCGAATATCATAAATTCAGGCAGCAATGTGAACTTAATGATTTATCCCAAACTCCCCTCTTTCTTATTCCAAATTAGCAAAAAATAGGCTTAAATTTCACCCACAGGCTCCTCTTTCTTGATCTTTAAAATTAAAGTAGCTCTATTATGTCAGCACAGTGCCAAGATTTGAAATTAAATAGGTCCCCAATGCAAAAGAAAAAGTTCTTTTAAGCACATGAACTTGTCTGCAATTAGCACATTACAGCTTCCACCTAAGCACTATGCTATATGGAAATACACTCCTGGAGCTGCTGCTGTTTCAAAGACCTTAAGTTTTGCACTTTCTGAAGCTGTTTTGTAGGAGAACATTTAGCAGAACACACACAATTAATTTTTTAAGTGTTACCTCTCTGCTTTTCCATTTCATACGTGACTTTAGTTGATAAAAAGAGGAGCGGCCTTTTGATTACACAGGAGAGAAGGTGAAAAACAGTCTCGGTAATAAAAGAGGTACCTGCCAATTAGTTAGATTGTTCTCCAGTTTTCAATTAAAGGCAGCCTAATGGATGTAGGGAGACCTGTTTTATTTTCCCTGACAGAGCTCTTATTTTTAAACTCTTAGCTTCATTTTCCAAAATTGCTAGCTTTAGACAGAAGAAACATATATCTTGAGTGAAAAGCTGTACTGTTCTCCTTCTATTTCCTGTATCGAAATTACATTCTCCTCCTCAGTGGCGACTTCCCATCTGGCTCCACAAAGCTTTCTGCTGCCCAGAATTGGCTTGTTAATGGATGGTGGTCCCCGATGATATAAGCCACTCTAGAAGATGGGGTGTCAGATCCTGCCCCGGGGCCAGGAAGCCTCATCTAGGAGCTTTGGGGGTGTTTCGGCCTAATTTTGCTTTCTTCAGTTGATCATTCCATGGAACGTCATTTGCCCTTCTCATTTTCTCCAGAAGGACAAAGGAGATAGCTTAGGAGGGTGTGTTTATTCTGAACACATCCAAAAGCACTTCAGTCTCTCCTAAGCATCCGCCTGTGGATGAAATCTGGGAATTATTTTCCTTAGATGAAACAGGACTGAACATTTCCTTGGACACGGCTGGCCTTCTTCCTTGAACACACACATATTCAAGATTGATATTTTTATTCAGAGTTTTCTCAAATGAATAATCAGATGTCCACAGGCAGGTGTAGGAGAAAGAGCCGGCCCCCCATAAATCATGATTAAACTATATTTAACCACCAAAGGTCTGAACCAGCTTTTGTTAACAGCTTAGCAGTTTTGTTTCTGTGGGATAGCACAGTCTCTAGACTTAGGGGATCTGTGGGGCCATTTCCCCATCCTGTAGTTAAAGCAGCTGAATAAATCCCTCCAGATTGGACCAACCACCCACTCTCCAGGCTGGAAAATAAGCCATGAATCACATTATCCTGGTAACTGGAGATTTAACATATCTATAGAGGGAAGACATAAAGCATCATATATTAATTCCTTTTTGTTTTCAACATCACCTGAAGTTTACTTGGTTCAGACCAAGGACGGCTACAGGGGACACATCAGAACGAAGCATGATGCCTTAGTGAGCATTAGAATAGACCCTGGGAAAGCACCAGGCAGTGACACAAAAGTAATGCTTTCATCCCGCCAAGAAAACAGAAAGGGCTTTTAGGAGCCCCTCAGAAGGAGATTCTGAATTAATTTGTAATTTTGGGTTTCTAAATGGCTTTTATGAGCTTGCTTACCCAAAGTATTTCAGAACATCATCTCTTTTAATTTTTAATTTTTATCCGCGCAATGCTCCAAAAATATACTGATCTGAATCATTGCCTCTCATCTTGTTATCTTAATAGGGGAAGGATAGAGTATCATGCCGGCCATTCCGCATTAGGTGTCCTCATTTACAGATTGAAAAAAAAAAAAGTGCCGGACATAAATTATTTAAAATCTATTGTATCAGTGTGTGTTCTGTAAGCATTCACTACCGGCAAAGCAGACAGATTATTTTTCACTTTTAATTGTGTTGATACCTTATCTGCTTTGTTGAAAGTGGAGAGTGGTAGGTGAAACCACATCACACGCCGAGGAACAGAGAAGCAATGGGGTCTATTATTTAAAGCCAAAGTAACCCATTTAGTGGACAGAACTGTAACACACTTCCATGGAAGGGAAAACCTGGAGTTGCTATTTATGCCTGTAATGTGTGTCTATTACTGCGTCAGACATGACTGAGGGTAGCACAGGGCCGGGCTCCTTAAGGAAGCTGTTGGCTGACTGCATCAGGGACACCAGACACTTCACATCAACATCCCAGCACAGAGGCAGCTACTGTGTGTGACTGAGCCGGGGAACGCACGCTGCCTCCCTCCTCTCTCTCCTCTCCAAGTCATAGGCATGTTCTAAAGCAATGTAAATCAGAGGACATCATAGGTATACTCGACCTAATCCAAACCCTGTCCTAAGCTAAGAAAAACATTTAGAGTCAGAAAAATGTGTTGAGATAATAATCTGTGATTGGAACCTGACTGAAATAAAATTGTACACAGGGATATGAGGATTCATTATTAGAAATTCAAATTTAGCCTTTCTCTCACTGACCCTGAAGACCATCATCAGGAAATGCATGTATGTGCTGGATATGTCGGTTTGTGGCCAAAAAACACTTCACCATTATCTGAATTTAAAACATACCCCTTCGAACCCAGCAACTTAGGAATTCATTTGGGTGAACTGATAGATGACGGTAGGGTATATACAGATAATGGCAACAGAACTGTTCTAACATAGTTTATTAGGTTGAAAACCTGTCGTAACTCTAGTTTTTCGTATCCTCAGCACCAAATCCAGCACCTTGCCAGGCAATCAGTGAGTATTTGCTCACATGGATGGGCAGAAGGTTGTATGGGAGAGTGACTCTGTTTGCCAAGTATCCTCTTCCAGGGCTGTGGCATGGCTGGAGTGAACGAGTACCCAAGTCGAAGTCCAAAGGGCTACAGGCTAGTCTACTGTCTGCCTTTAACTGGCTTTGGACTAGGGGCAAACTGTTTAGCCATTTCTGCAGTTTCATTTCACAAGTCTGAAACGATCTCTTCATGCCTTCTAGCACTGATATTTGAGATTTCCATGTGTCTTATTAAAGGAACACACATTCAGCATGTCTCCAATATGAGCCTTGGTTCTGTACCTTTTATGACACATGGCTGGTTCGGTAAGATGCAAGAACTGAAGAAAGCCCAGTCTCCCAAATATGGGCCCTTTTTACGTTGACTCCAAGTCCAGCAAAAAGACAACTTCCAGCAAAATACTCAAGTCAACAACCAGACACAAAACCGAACTGCATCACATCTGATATTTGTGAGTTTCATTTCCACACTGTCAAATACAATTCGTGGCAACCCACTTCAGTGAAAGCCCAATGTTAGCCAGTGCACTGTTCTTATCCTCCAAACTCCACAGCCCCAAAAAGTGTGAGCTTCAGACTGAACTCCTGACCTTTCCAGCAATCATCCCCGGAATCTAGACAGCCCCATCATCACCTCAAGCCAACGTGTGAGAGGAGCAGAGCCAGGAATGCTCTGCCTCTGTTCCCGAAGGGAACCAGAGTGAGAGAGAGGATCCTGCTTTCCTTTCCATCTGCTTTCTCCAATAAAAGAGAAAAAAATAAATGGAAATGAAAAGTATACAATTAAAAAAAATTACATTTAACTTCCTTTTGCTAATGTCTGTAAGATGATTTTTGGCCTGGCAGGAGACTCCAGATGGGCCGTGTAATGAATATAATTTAATACAAAGAACTGGAATTCACAGAAACACATTTTTCCAAGTCTGAAGGTAGTGGGTTGTCTCACACTGTTTAATGCAAAACACCAGGACAAGTCATTGCATTTATTTGCTGTTGCACATTGGCCTTTAAACCTAATATGAGTGGGGCTAGACCTGAAGCCATGAAACCAGAAGCTGTCACTCTGAGATGAGGCTGGCACCAGTGCACACTCACCCAAAAGGCCAGAGACCACTAACCACTCAATGTGTTTTTCCTCTGGGGTCTGAGGATTTATATCACCAATTAAGGCCATAATGAGTGCCCCAAGTTGACCTCCTAGGAGCAAGAATTAATTAAGCACAGTATTTCTTAGTAAAGAATGACATTTTTCCAAACGAGTTATATAAGGTAGCCACATTTTCTGATATTACTGTGCTTCTATGTACAATTCTTAATTGTTAACACAAATAGAACATTCCAGGAACACAGCTTAGTTTATGTTTTTAATTTGACAGTAAAAGAAAATAATTTTTACTTTTATCCTCATTTTGGAGGCAAAGAGAATGTTTTGAGTGTACTGTGTGTGAAACACAAAATTATTTACATTAGTAATATACTATCACTTCTTTCAATTATTAATATCACTACAAATGAAGGAAGCTAAGACTCATATTTATAACCTTCCCAGCTTTCAAAAATGAAAAGTCACATTTTAAACCTAGTTGTTCTCCAAAATTCTTATGTTTCCATAAATACTGCAACTGAGGTTAAAAAAATAGGTTAAGGCTTCAATTTTGTAAACTACACCTTAGAGAGCCTCATCCAGGGGTTGGCAGATTTCTATAGAGGGCCAAACAGAAATTCTTCAAGCTGTGGGCCAGAGACTTAGCTGCAAATACCTAATTCTACCGTCACAGAATGAAAGTAATCATAGACAATACAGAAATGACTGGATTGGCTGTGTACCAAGAAAACTTTATTTATAGACACAGGAATTTGAATTTCATATAATTTTCATATGTCATAAAATTAAATTTTTTTTCAAGCACTTAAAATGTAAAACATATTCTTAGCTCTTGGCTGTACAAAAATAGGTAGCAAATCAGATTTAGCCTATGGGCCATAATTTGACAACTCCTGGCTAAAACATATGTATATTTTGTAGTAATCAGTGAGGTTGGAGAAAATACGGTCTGTCTCTTTCTCATTCTCTCACACATGCACACATGTACATATACATGCTAATTATCAACATCATGGTCTCAGAAACTGTTGATGTAGTACAGAAGAAAAAGCAGCTTCAAGCATGTCTCTTCTGGTATGAACTAGAAGATGAAGAAACCTTCAGCCTTGAAGAAACATTACAAGGGTGATAGGAAAAAGAGACCTCTTTCCTCCCCGCCCTTTCTCATAAAGAAAATTCCCACTCTAAATTAAAAACGATGTCCTCCCCCTCCTTTAAGGAGTTAACATAGCCAGCACAGATCTGGAAATCCCTACAGCCTACTTGCCAATTAATGTATTTAACTCTAAAGAGCAGGAGTTTTTTAATTTAGCTCATCCATCACTAACGGAACATTTTGGTAGAAAATATTAGGATTTCCAAATAACTTTATAGCTCCGTAAATTGCCAACATACCATCTGCAATTGAATTAACATTTATAACCAAACTGAAATAATAAATAAAGCAAATTACGCTGCAAATATTCGTGAGTGCCCAATATGCACTTGAGAACGATAATTAGCATTTTATAATCACGCTTCATTTTCTTTATCCAACTCCCTGTCACATTAATGATAAAATATTTTAAACTGTGCTCTATCAGCAAATGGCAGTACAATCTCTAGATTAGCCATTAACTAACATGGAGAATGAACACAGTTTGTGCTGCTGACATTATGCATCCAAGAAGTTTTACTCATAATCACATCCTCCAGTCTCCCTTGCTCTTATCTCTGGGTTTGGTTTTGTTTTCCTATGCTACCAAAACAAGGCAGAGAGCCAGTTCTTCATTTGCACCATCTTAGCCTGAAGTTCCATGGGAACTAAAGCCACACACTCTTTTCTTTGTTGGGGAGGTTGGGGGGTTGAGGGAAGAAATGTGATTTTAAAATTTGTGATGACTTTCTGATCTAGAAAACTGAAAAGGGTCTAGAGGTCAAGAAGCTTAAGTCACTCAAATGGAATAACTCTTGCTCTCAAATGATTCCAAAGTTCTCTCTTATTACAGGATGTCAGAGGATGTCTCTACCGTAGTATGTGTAATTCGTTTTCTATGTTCAGATAAACGTTAATTCAACTAAACAAACTAGTAAAGACTATATATGCACACATATTTTTCCAACTACAATTTCTACCAATTAACAAAATTTCCCCAAGTTTTCCTATTATCTTTCTTGAAAATCACTTTCCTTAAAACAATTGTGTCCTGATGCTTTCTTGAATCGTTTCTGCCTCTGGCTCCATGTCTGTGTGCACTTGACATTTCAGGGTTCTCTGCCTGTGTTGCTGGGCTGTAATTCTCACATCTCTTTGATCCAGTGCTGTTCTGTCCACTACAGTAGCCACTAGTCATGTGTAGCTACTGAGCATCTGAAATGTGGCTCAAACTGAAATGTGTTGGAAGTGTGAAAGGTACATCAAATTTTCAAGACTAGGAAATAACTATGTAAAAAATCTCAATCATTTTATATTAACTGTTGAAATATTTTTGATATTGCAGTAGATAATGTCTATTAGTAAAATTAACTTCATCTGTTTCTTCTGTTTTAAAACTGTGGCTGCTAGAAAATTTAAAATTACATGTGTAACTTACACTTGTGGTTAGCATATTTCTGTTGAACAGTGCTGGTCAAGTGGGTTCTAATGCAGTGGCGTCTGAAATTTTCTGTTGAGTACATGCTCTGCTATTGACCAAAATGATGATTATTAAAAGGGCAAATCAAGTAAAGCTTTTGATCAAATAAATCCTACATGAGTGTCATCAGGCAACTCCAGACATTTCAAAGAGCAGTAATCTTTGTCTCCGCCTGCACACAATCACCTTTTTGAGACAAAGGTTTGATAAGGCAGACGTACCACTTGGAGAAAGAAGGAAAGTGGAAATGACTGTTTCCACTATGAGCTGCCATGTGCTAGGCCTCCCCACATGTCCACCCAGGTTCTGCAGGAAAAAGAAGGGGTTCAAAGTAGAGGCTTTTTATTGTAGAGGTAGTCTAGTGATTGTGGGCTTGGGTCTTGCTGCCAGATACCCTAGGTTCAAGTTCGTCCTCTGGCTGTTATTAACTGTGTGATCTCAAATTACATAACCTTTCCGTGCCTGACCTTGTCTTTCAAATGGGTACAGTACTGTTTTTTATCTTGTGGGATTGTTATGATTATTAAATTTGTTAAGAGCCTAAAACGGTACCTGGCAAAGCATAAACACTCAAAAAATATGTCCTGTTATTATGATTACTAGTCTTCACTGCCTTTAAAGACAGACAGAAGCGTTCACAAAGCAAATGGAAGTGGTAAAAGGTGCAAAGGAAGCTGAAACAGAGTAGGGTGTGACCGGGAAAGAAGGCAAGTTGGATGTAGGTGGAAAGAAGAGGGAAAATGTCTGAAATGCACCCCAAGGACAGTAAGGTGAAGATGCACAGAAGCACTGTCCTGCTAGGGCCATTCACACAAACCATGGCTGCCACCAGCTGATAGGCAGATTCACTGACCATAACAGTGTTGCTTTGTCGCCAGGCGCCAGGCTGGAGTGTGGTGGCACAATCTCGGCTCACTGCAATCTCCGCCTCCTGGGTTCAAACAACTCTCCTGACTCAGCCTCCTGAGTAGCTGGGACTACAGGCACGCTCCACCACGCCCAGCTAATTTTTGTATTTTTTAGTAGGGACGGGGTTTCACCATGTTGGCCAGGATGGTCTCGATCTCTTGATCTCGTGATCCGCCCACGTTGGCTTCCCAAAGTGCTGGGATTACAATCTGTTAATTCTAATAGTTTATGGATTTCCCTTTCAGGTTATAAAAGAAAAGCACATTTCTGGACTAGCTTCTGGGCTAGCTTTAAAAATATTTGGCCAGTGTTTTTCATAATTTTTTAAATGCAGAAAGATTCAAAAAACATAATTCTTTTATTTTCATCCATTATTTTTTCCTAGCATTTAAGGCAGAGGTTGCAAACTGCTCATCTACAAACTGAAGTGAGCTAACAGACATGTTTATTTTGGCTCAGTGGTGGCTGACGCAGTCTTTTAAAAACTTTTAAATACGTTGCCAATATTTAAAAAGTAGACTTAAATTATGCAAGAGACTGACTTTAAAGTTCTTTCCTAATATTTCTTGCCTAATCATTGTATGATCTGAATGTTTTTTAGTAGTTAAATGTCTGGAAAATCAAAAAATTTCTTGAAAAAGCCATAATCCTCAAGTAATAGAGGAATTCTCTTGAAATATTGGAAAACCTGGCAATACTAGTTATGCATTCCTGTAGGACAGTGGCTCTCAAAATGTGGTTCCTGGGCTAGCACTTAGCATTCCCTGGGAGCTTGTTAGAAATGCACATTTCTAGACCTCCTGAACCTAAAACTCTGGAAACAGGATCAAATAATCTATCCTTTGACAAGCCATCCAGGTGATTCTCTTGATTCTAAAGCTTGTACTCCACTGAAGCATGTAGTAGCAAAGAATTAGAAGACAGACACTATCTTTGCTACACTCCCCACCCCCCTCTACTGTACCAAATCAGCCTGCATTATTTACTTACCTGCCCTGCCCTCCTAATAAAGCACTTGATTTCTCAAATCCAATAATAAAAATAAATTCTAATAAGAAAAAGTAAATACAACCTCTCAATGGATTGATTTCTGCAGAAAATGATCAGGTATCGTTTTACCTAAACTCAACTAAATGGATTGGAGTATACAGTGACTCTTACCTTTGGAATTACATGAAACATTACCAAAATGCATCCTTGCCACACTTTGAAGGAATAATGAATCAGATAATGTTAAAGATGGGAGTTAGTTACCTCAGTTATCATTTGAACCTAACCTGGCTCATGTCACAGGTAGAGAACTGTGTTTCTAAAGGAAAAGAGAATGAGCAGTAACCTGGAGGTTCAGACTTGACCCACATGCTATACCCTACCTGGAAAATGCAGCGGCAGCAGCATCTACTGTACAGAGCTGTTATAAGCATTTAATGAGTTAAAAATGTGTGTCTGGAAGGTAGTGACTTCTAGGTACGTGTTCTTAGTACTAAAGAAGCACTGTGTGTATACTACACATTGTCTATTTCTCAAAATAATTTCAGTGCTCATATGTTATTATACAAAAGATGAAACTGGATTTCGGTGGCTTGTCCAATGAAGTGATGGAGCCAAGATTTTTACTCAGGCTGATTCCCAATCCAATGGAAATTACTGGCTTAGACTAACAGGCTGCACAACAATAATAGGAAAAGCAGAATCCACACCACTGTAATATTCCACCTGACCAAAATTGAGTCTGTTGTGAAATATACAAATCTCTCACTTCCAAACAAATATAACTAAGTTTGTTTTGTTTTGTTTTGTTTTTTAATTCAGCGATAATGGTCATTTTGTGGCTCATTCAAGTTCTTTTCCAGCTTCCTCGTTATTGCACTGCTGGTAATGTATGCATGGGAGCAAGAAAAGGGAGGAAGTTCTATCATTCTGCTTCACTTCCATGTGGCTGTTATTCAAAAACATCCAGTAGAAGAGGGCTTGAAACATGTGGTGGAATTAACATGACCTGCTGTTTCGGTGATCAGTGATAATCCAGCTTCCTTTCTGAGAGATAATAAAGTCTTGGTAGATGATAATGGAATGTTTGAACCAAGCATGAGATTTGAAGACTTCCAAGTCTTCAACGTTGACTAACCAAGTAACAATTCAGAGCTGTCAAAAACACTTCCATCATTCTCTAGATCTCCTTAAAATCCATGAAATTCAATACTTTAAAAAGTCATCGCATGTACTCATAAGGATTCAAACAAAATTCAGCACATTCCATTTCATTTTGTGTTTAAATTTTAAATAGGAACGAATTAATAAATCGCTTTTGGGGTTTTAATCTAATTTGAAATGTAAAAGAGAAAAATAAAATTCATGGTCAGAGACAGGCATGGACTGCATAATAATACTATACACAAAAAGTTGAGATTTTACAAACAGCCGTTTAACGGAGTAAAACACCTCTCATTTCATAATGTGGTCTTACCATATTGAAACCAATGAACATGCTATGATAGAGTCACTGAGTAGCTTTTAAGTAAATACCCCTGCATATCTTCTCATTGCCCTTCCCTTGACACACTGTACTTCACAAAAATTCATGTTCAAGTTCAAAGACAAAAAAAAGAAGACAGATTTTTTAAACAACCCAGCCTTGGAAATATGTACAGAATTTATGCCTATTTCAAGTGCTCTTTCTCCTTTACCAGAGGGTACAATTAAAGGCCCATAGACAACTTCCAAGCTGAGGTCAAAGAGAATTTTGGTCAGAGTCAATAGGAGTTCAGCACCCTGACCATGCACAGGAATAGCTCTCCCCAAAAGGAATAAATCACTATCTTGGCATGGAGCACCCTGAAAACACAAGGACTGGAGCAGCTCACATGAGAGCCCACATTTGGTAAAACTAAAAAATTCACTCAGTGGCCTAGAATCAATATGAGAATAAGGATATGATCTGATGCAAGCCAGGAGAAAGCAGGGAGCTTGAACTTGAGACCACTCCCTGAGAGATCAGCTTGCGGTCTGTTTCCATAAAGCTGGCGGAGCCAGGCTTCACATGGGCCTTCTGATTTCTCTTTTTCTCTCTGTGTCCATAGATGTCATCTAGATACTAACAATACTGCATTTTTCTCAGTTACCAGGAAAGCCAGAACGGACTCACAGCAACTTAAAGGTGGGTGGCAGCCACATGTCCATCCGCTATTTAACTCAGTGAGTGTGTGCCCTGAAGTAGGGCAAGACAGGTGGTGAAAACCCACAGCTCCCTCAGCCTGTCTCAATTCCCACCTGCTTTTCAGAATGAGCCACTAGTCGTCCTAGTGCATAGAGATGCATATTTTTCCCACAACAGGCTCTTAAGAACAAGCCACCTGTTTCTTCTGGCACCTAACTAAAGAAAAAGCCTGTGATCCAAAACTAAACTCAGTTTGCAGCAGCTTAGATTTTCCAAAGACGGCCACAATAATAGCTCCTTCCCAGATGCTCTTTTAAAGTGACTATGGCACTATCCCAATGAAAGGAGGGTTTACGTCCCCTCTTCTTGTATCTGGATGGATCTGTAGCTGCTTTAACCAACAGAAATTGACAGAAGGAACACTATGGGACTTCCAAGGCTAGGAAATAGGCCATGTGGCTCCTACCTTGTCCTCTGCAACCCTAGTTTTTGGACCCCTGAGCCACCATGTAATCGTTCTGAAAACTCTTGAGATTGCCATTTTGGAAAGAGGCCCAAGCCACATCAATAAGCTACTTGTGTTTATTCTCCAGTTAGCAACCCTAGCTGAGGACTGAGTCAGCAGGCAACACCAACTCCCACACCTATAACTGAAGACGACTCTAACACCTCCCAGACACTGAGTTACTCCCAGATGTTGACTGTCATCAGCCAGGCCCCAGATAGCAGGAAGCAAAGACATCCCCACTATGCTACATACATTCATGACCCACAATCTGTGAGCCAAAATTTAAAAAAAAGTTGGATGCCACTAAGATTTTTGATGGTTTGTTATTCAGCAATGGCAACTGTGACACACTCTGGGTAATTTAAGGGTCATTTTAACCATATACAATATTTACCTCATATGATTATTCTAGAAGTTGAACTCTATGGGAGAAGGGATTATGCTCTCTGTCTTCTTACATAATACAGCTGTTATAAAAAGTAAGGAGATATTGCCTATGTACATCCTCAGTAAACTGCAGTAGGCAGGGACTTGTAGTAATTACAGGATTTATCATTTCAAAGTGAACAGAAGGCATCTGTTATTTCACTGTTATATATGACAAAGAGGAAAAGACCAATATTTGAAATCCAAAACCAGTTCCAACTTGGGGCTATAAAGTAACTTTAATAATTGATAAGTTGAACCTTTCTGTAAAGGAAATAGTCACCCTTGGAAGACACCAAAAAGCCATCTCATCAGGTGGCAAACTGAGCCCAAATGTTGTTCTTGCATCACCTACCCCATGCCCAAGAGCAGCATGGCAACAGACAGCTGGGAAGAGACAGCAAGACAAGACGGACAGGCAGCTCTGCATACCTCTGAGTGCTCAGATCAGCATTTACTTTCCTAGAAATAAAAAGGAATAAGGGGCCGGGCACAGTGGCTCACGCCTGTAATCCCAGCACTTTGGGAGGCCGAGGCGGTTGGATCACGAGGTCAAGAGATCGAGACCATCCCGGCCAACGGGAGAAACTCCATCTCTACTAAAAGTACAAAAATTAGCTGGGCGTGGTGGCGCATGCCTGTAGTCCCAGCTACTCGGGAGGCTGAGGCAGGAGAATTGCTTGAACCCGGAAGGCAGAGGTTGCAGTGAGCCGAGATCGCGCCATTGCACTCCAGCCTGGCGCCTGACAACAGAGCAAGACTCTGTCTCAAAAAAAAGGAATAAGGATTCCTACTGACATTTTCATTCTCCCTATCTGTTAGGACACACTTGGCCAACACTATCCTAAACATCTCCTCCATCTGCCCCATAGCTATTGTCCTGTGCTAACTTGGCTCTAGCTTAAATGTGCTCTAATCCTGTGCTTTCTCCCACCTCTTCTACATACTATTTACTATTGATTCATTCAACAAACACTTACTGAGTGCCTACATCATGACAAGATTTATTGTGGATGCTGAGAATACAGAAGCGAACGAGACTTACAAAGTTCCTATTTTTATAGCACTTACATACTAGTGGAAGAGAAAAACAGTGACTAAGTCAAGTATTCATAAAAGAGTTTCAAATAGTAATCAGTGCCACAATGAAAGTTCCACTACAGGAAACTTACAACCTCAGGACAGCTGCCAGCACTTCCACTTCAGCGAAGACTCGACAGGCCACGGTGGAAAAATGATGATTATACAGAATGGTACAGTAGACCCACGACTGGCTCTCTCACATAAAGACAAGGATAGCAGGTGCCCTTTAACTGGTTGGGGAGGTCCCCAGAAAGGCAGGGGAGACTACAGAAAAGTAAAATGAAACATATGATCATATTCAGTTTGGAAAAAGGCAATTTGGGGTGCAACACAATTTTTTTTCCCTAAATCTACCCTATAAACTATGCTTAAGAAACCTGTCAAAATTGTCTGCAGAGAAGGGAATGTAAAAATAGAAGGCATGGCCAAATAACAGTGTCTTAGGTTTTACATAACCCTCTTGTTAAGGGCCCCAGAGAATTTGATATTGCTGGGGAGGGGACCCTTTGCCCAGTGCACATGAATGCAGCTGTGTAAGACAAGTGCACTGAGAAGCACAAGGTTATGGGAAGACAATCATTGCAATTCTTGGAGCAGAGGGAAGGAGTACTAACACTGCCCATTCTCCTTCTCCTAGACACACCGTACGCCTGCATTTTCATCTATTCCATCTGGATTAGGTGAGGCCATGAGAATTGCTTTTGTCAATGAATTGTGAGTGGAAATGATGTGTGTGAGACTCAGTAGAAAGACATCAGGGCAAGTGGACAATTCTCCATTGTTCTCCTTCCCCTTCATTCAAGGGCTAGTGATTTTCTAAATGGGGCAACTCCATCAGTCTTGGTCCTTGAGTGAAGGTGACATGGAGCAGAACTATCTATCCAAAATGGACACATGGTATGAGTGACAAATAAACAACCACCATTTTAAGCCACTGTAATTTTGAGTTTGTTTCTGCAGCATAACCTGGCCTTATCATGACTAACATGGGAAGAGTGAGGGCCTCAATCGTGTATGGAAGAAAGGATATTATTGTAAGAGCAACAAATCCCAGATTCATTTCTAGCAGGAGTAATAGGACTGCAGAGCAAAGGAGACTGATCTTGAAGGCTGCTTTAGAACATACAGGTCAACATGGATATGGCAGAGGACTTCCATGAGAGGAGAGACAACTTGGGTTCCAGCAAGGATTCAGAACCAAAGCTTTACCCACATCCATTGACTCTGCTCCCCAGATGGCTTGAAGAAAAAGAAGGAAGTGTTAGAAAATATCAAGTCCAAAAATTTATCTACTTTTTCTTTCTTATTTAAATTCTGTTTTATATATCCTTACAGGAATTTCAGCTTTATTATTTAAAATAAGTTACCAAAACACTAAATACTTAATAGTAATATACTTCAACATAACTTATCTACAGTGATTTTTCGAGGGGGATACCCCCTTTGCTTTGTGGATAATAGCTTATCTATCCTGACATAATACAGGTAAACGTTTCGTTTCCTTGGAGGTCACTATTATTATCCCTCGTCCCTTGCACTTATTTCTGATAGTGTACATAGTGGAGAACAGGAATATTCTTTCTGAGACCCAGAGCTCATAAGAAATGAGACAGATGAAAAGAATCAAATAACAAAGGAATACCTGGTCTAGACTCAGTAATTCAAAAATACTCTTTTAGGAATCTTACACCATCAAGTCCAGAACATAGATCCTGTGAACTCTCTAACAGCTAACATCATACACATGAGCATAGCAAAAGAAATGCCTTCATTATGAGTTTGGGCTTGAAACCAAATATATTCAGTAAGAACAGTAAGACTCATTTAGGATTTGCAATGTAATTCACAATTTTGCACAGATCCTACCTGCCACAAATATTTATAGAAAAAAATTGTTATCTGTATATATATTGTACACAACATGAGACTCAAATTTATGGTCAATGGGCAAGAATTAGCACCAAAAATGCATTTAAGTAGGGCATACTCTCCACCTAACTAAACGCAGAAAATGATCATTTAAGAGCAAAATACAATTGAATGAGAAATTATACACTGAATTCCATTTTAGGGTAATAATCAGAATTAATGGAATCACTTAATTTCTGATACTCTTTCTGTATTTTGGTATTCAAATGAAAACTTTCATACTTTTGATCACAGTTCAACACAACAAACATACTGAAAGATATTCAAGCATTTCAGCATAATGTTTTTGATGAAATCATGAACTTGACAAGCTGTAAAGCCAAATGGAATAAATGTCATCAAACAGTATCTTATGATGTATGGGGACTGTAAATAGGCTAACTTTGGGTCCCAACCAGCTGAAGGAACACCTAATGGAGCAGGACATGCCTCTGGTAACTGAAAAATAAAAAAATATATCACCTTCCCATGCTATTATTCTTAATTTCTTTATATGTTAATGAGAAATGATACATGTAAATTAGAGCAGCAGCTTTCAAAAGGATTTCTTTTTGAAAATATGCCCATACTCCCAAAGTCCCCAGATATAGCATAGCTCATGTACAATTTGAGTACAACACAGAGAAATAAGATCCAAAAACTCTCATTTCCCTGAGGAATAGTCAGATGATCCCTACTGGGTTTGACTAATAAGGATAATTTTCCTGATGTGGGGGACTTTCCAGGGCAGCATGAATGGTGGTGTTGTGTACTTAGAATTGCTGCTATTTTCAGATTCAAAAGCACAGAGGAGAATTAACATTGCTTGGTCATTCTAGTTTCTCCAAATTTGTTTAACCATGAAAATCCTTTATAAAACCATGGTATTCTCCCCATCGCTGGCCTACCCGGGAGTTTTCTACTGCTCATTATTTTAAGGCTCACAGAACCTGAGAAGTACATTTTACACGCTTCAGTTCAGAGTTGCAGCCAACATAAAGGTTTTTTTTTTCCCCCCTCCAGACATAGAAAATGCCTCCATAGAAGCAGAACTGAGAGGGTCACCAAAGATTTTGTTTTCTTCTTATTGAAATATTTACTTTGCAAATCCACCAATCTCTGTTGTAAATGAAACATCACATGGAATCCTGAGAGGGAAGAGGACCCATGTTAAAACACAAGGGCTGCCTCAGAAATACTTGAGAACAAGTTAAGAAGTGAAATTTACTGTATATATGCCTTCTTGTACATTTTGACACCAGTGAAAAGGAAGCAGGCACCCTGGCAGATGGGCCACCTTCACTGTACTGACAAGTCTGGTGACAAGCTCTATAAAAACAGTTCTACCTTGTACATTTTTACAGCCTGCACTTTGCTGCTTTTGAAATAAAACAAAACCAACCCCAGCAAAAATGCCCCAGGCAATAGTGCTGGCCACAGAACTGGTGCCAGAAATCCGGGCAGGACGGTGCTAGCAAAGGAATGTCATCTTTTCAATATGGAACAAGAAACAAGGCTCTAATGGGGCTGGCCTGCCAGAACCCCAGCTTTTCCCCTTCACCCCAGACAATGCTAGCTTTGTACAGGCAGAGATGCACACAGATTTTTATTCCTCTCTTTTTTTTTTTTCAGGGATGAGTTCTTGGGTCCATGAAACAAAATTTTCCCTTCTGATGTTGCTTATCCATACAACACATTTAGTCTTCATTTCTGAGGTGGAAAAGTACTGAGTAACAGCAACAACAGAAAGACATAGTTCATAGAAGACAGAAGAGAAACTCTAATTCCAAAGAAACTATTATGGTAGGAGTCAGTGACAGGGAAACATTTAGAAGGATGTGTGGTTTTCGTGACATGAGCATTGTGTTGTGCTGGTTTGACTGTTGTGCTTAAGAACACATATTTGATGCAATATGAGAGCAGAAAACAACTGTTTCATCTGATGTTCCATGGAGTGATCTATTTCCAGGGCTAGAGGAAGAACCGGCTTTGTAGAGCCTAATGAGAGACATATGTCAGTCTCCAGCAGTTTGCTTTTCAAAGGGATTTTCTGGAGTTGTTTTGTCTACATGTGATTTTTGCCTTGTGTGATGACACCGGAATCTAACCCCCTATAAAGGTCTACCTCTATTGGGTAAAGCTGTCCCAGTTTCTCCAAATGCCAAAACTGAGTGAACTAGGAATACGGGGATGCTTAGAATCACAGGCTTTGAAAAGAGAGTTTGGTAAGTTTCAGGGAAACTTAAATGTGTCTAAGGAGGTTCTCACAGTAATCACTTCAGGAACAGACTATAAATCAAAGCCACAGACGGTAGGATCTGGTCTCATAAATTCTTAGTGTCCTCATCTGTGAAATGGAGGGGGAAACAATTGATTCCACATACTTCTCTATCATGAGGATCAAATAAAAAAATGCTATGGCAGAAACTGTTAGCTCTTCACCAAATCCACCATTTCTTTCCATAAAAGTAGGTCTGTACCTGGGCACATGGCTAGACTACATCTCCGAGTTGACCCTGTAGTTGGTTTTGGTTACGTGTCCCATTCTAGCCAGTGAGGTATGCCATTCCTGGCCCTGGCTTTTAAGAAGCAGGTGTGCTGCCTTCCCCAAGCTCTCTTTCCATTTCAGTAGCTAGAAGAAGACGATGCTAAGAACCTAAGAGGGTGACAAGCCAAGCCATGGAGCAAGTCCTAATCACTGTGTGGAAGAAAGAAGGCTGCCAATCAGGAGCTGATGTGAGAAAGAAATGATGTAGCAAACATTGTACCTTTTGGGGTTTATTTTTACTTCGGCGGAGCCTGGCTTAATTCCACGCATGAAAATTAGAAACATTAAGGCTACAGGAATGTAAGATATAAGACAGTTTTATTATTGCTGTGGTTTTACACAGGTATGCGGGTGAAGAGAGAGGCAACCATACAGAGTGGGAAGACGAAGGGCTCTGAGCCCTGCGCTGACAAAGAGAACGGGGAGGAAGCTGATCAAACAGGGGAGCCTTCCCAGACAATTTCATTTCATATCACCTCTTTACTGGCGTCCACCAGGAGAAGGAAATATGGAAAGCTCTCTATTTAACTTTTCTAGTAAAAGGTGGAGAAAGAAAGAGGATAATTGCAATAATAGCAGACCTTCAGTTTGTTTGTTATAACAAAAACAGCAAATGAAAGTGTTCTAGGTATTTTCAAACAACAAGCACAGTAAGCATTTAAACAAGCATTCCGGAACGTTTAACCATTAAAAAATTTATAAGCCCCTTAAAACCACCAAATTAAATAAACTATTTTTACCACGCCAACACAAGGGAAAAAAAACATGCAGGGTTGCAGGCTAATTCAGAATTCACCCCCCAACTTCCTGTTTATTCATATACCAGAAGGGGAAAAAAAAAAGACAGATTTTTCTTCTTTTTCAATCCAAACTGAATTCTCAATTTGCTGGAAGAAGAAAATTGTTTTCTCCTTCTGTAGGAATTATTACTAGGAAAAGCTAGAGTGTCATTTCAGCTGTCCTGAGGTTCCTCAGTATGGAGGTAGACTCTCTGAGATTTTTTTCTTCCTTGAAAGCACTCACAGCCTTCAGTACTCTTCCATTTCAGTGTATCATGCCAGCCACTAGTTCCTAAGAGTTTGCCTAAAGATCTTATCAAAGAGAACCCATCTTTTGCAATTAAGGTTAGCTGAGGTAGAAGGCAGAAATTACTAAGAAATGAGCTAGACTTCGGTAACCAAAGACCTTGTCCAGTTTATATAATTCCATGAATGTTTACATGAATGTATCATCCCAAGCCCTATGTAATTAGATGTAATTCATTATATGAGATAAAATGTATGAAATTATAAATACACTATTGCATTATTATACAATTAGATCTAATTTTTTACACCTTATTTATAACATTAATTACTGTATAATTAGCTATAACTTATGATAAAAGCACACATGCATTAATGTCCTACTAGGTGCCTCCCTAGCACTGTGCAAAGCACTAGCAATAAGGCTGTGACAAGAGACCTGCCCAGCCCTCCTGGAGTTTATAGCTGACATTAAACTAATGACTTGGTAATAATGACTTAATTTCAATTGTGTTAAGTGCTACAAAGGAGAACAACAACAAATGTAAAAGAAGGGGACCTAACCTGGGGGTTCCAGAGGAAGCTTCTCTGAGGAAATGTTATTTAATGAGTCCTTTTGAATGTCTTTAGTCTTATGGATCTCTAGTTGTTCACAGACGGTTATACAAAATAAATGTTAACGGAATGGATACATTTCCATTTTTTCCATGTAACTCTACATAGTCAATTTCATTCTGAGTCTCCCTTGCCTTCCAGCCCCATCTTCCACTTTTGCCTGGAACACTCCTCTCCCCTTCCTCATCTGGAAAACGTTGACATGTCTATAAAATCAGACCTTCTATAAAAACCTTCCAAGAATGTGTCAGAGGAGTCCGAGGCTCCTTCTCTTGTGCCCATCAACCCCCTAGCTGCAACTGTCATAGCTCATGGCACACTGTTTGCTTGCCATTCGTTCATCCATGCAACAGATATTTACCATTTATCTGTCATCGAGGAGCTTGGTTTTAAAATGCATTTTAAAACTATTTTGTTCCTTTCTTGCTCTCAGCCTTAAAACCTACTTTAAAACTTTTTGTGTCTCGCCCTTCCCACCAGACACTCTCTTACACTACTAGCTTATCTAATTAGGCACTTACTTAGAAGTTCCAGGAGCTAATTTGAAAACAAACCAGGTATGGAGACCCAGCTGTGAAATTGCAGACATTGCCTCAACCAGGGCATTGCTGAAAATGATGACAGCCTGCGCTCCAGGTGTACGGTGACTCGAGACGACCTCCAGAACAAAACATGCAGATCGTGTACCCAGCACCACTCCCACATGCCCCCCGCTCCACGTTCCCCTTTCTAAGCCCCTCACCACAACCCAAAGTTTGGAATTTTTTTTTGAGACAGAGTCTTGCTCTGTTGCCCAGGCTGGAGTGCAGCGGCACAATCTTGCTTCAGTGCAACCTCCACCTTCCAGGTTCAAGTAATTCTCCCACCTCGGCCTCCCAAGTAGCTGGGATTAGAGGTACACACCACCACACCCAGCTAATTTTTGTATTTTTAGTAGAGATGGAGTTTCACCATGTTGGCCAGGCTGGTCTCAAACTCCTGACCTCAGGTGATCTGCCCACCTCAGCCTCCCTCAGTGCTGGGATTACAGGTGTGAGCCACCACCCCCGGCCTTGGAATGGTCTCTTAAAGGCTTGAGCCTGGTCATGCCCCAAAGACCAGAATTTAAAGCAAGTTACTTTGCTTTCACCACACCTTGCTTCTCCTGTTTTCTGCTTCTAAGCGGCTAGCAGCTGGACTTGAGCCACTGACATCCCTATTATTGGACAGGCACGGTTCTGTGTATTTTTTAGGCTTTGGGATACAGCATTGGAAAGAAAATACACACATCACTTTCATTTCTATATCCTGGAGCCTCCCTCATGGAGGGTACTTAATAAATGTCTGATAAATGAATGAGGAAACACATAAATCCTCTATTGTTAGCAGATTATAACAACAGGGAACAGAGAGCTGCTCTTTGGGGTGATGAGGAAACCTACTCTGTGTAATCCAATACAGTAATGAACTTTATGGCAGACTTCATAATTCATTGTAGGTATCACATGTGGCACACAGAGTGTCCTGTTTTTGTTACTGTCTTGGGTTTTTGTTCTTGGGGATCAATACTGCAGCAAACCACTAAAACAGCAGCAACGATCAGGATGAGGAAAGCTGAAAATATTCTGCAAAGAGAGCAAAATGTTCATGTTTATCCACTCCAATTAAAAACAACAATGTGGTTTTAAATGGTCTTGGTCAAATAAAATCATTAAGCTCATTTAAAGTATTTAATAGAAGTTCTAAAATTAAATGCAGACATCCATCTTCCTGATTGCAAAACTTTCTGTGACTGAACATTCTGCTTGCTGTCTGCCAGGAAAACCCAGCCCCAGCAGCCGGACGCTGTCATGGAGATGAGGGCCTCCCTCTCTTCAGAGGCTGGCAAAACAAAGGCAGATGAGAAAAATGGACAAAATTAGCCCTGAGGGACTGAGGGGGCTAGTGGAGTTTAAACTCTTAAAAGACTGCTTTAAATAGAAGGCTACCAATGTGACCTTCAGCAAGCATTTCCTCTGCGCCCTTGTGGAGAAGACACGCCATCACGGCTGCTCCAGGCCTCGCCCTGGGACCTTCTGCAGGACAGGCTGGACTGTGGCCGCCCCAAAGGCTGGCTTAGGGATGGGAAGTTTCCACCCATCAAAGGCGAAATGTAGAGAACAGGACAAAGCTGCATCTGGGAACATGCTCATGAGTGGGTTCTGTCTGCTAACTGTCCCTTCTTGGGAAAGACACCTTGGAAGCGCTTCCTTTTTACATTTTTTGTTACAGAGATGTCATTTCTTTTATGAAGTGATCAAGACCATTTATTTCTAAAAAAATATGACCCTGGGCTGGATCACACCTGTAATCCTAGCACTTTGGGAGGCCGAGGCGGGCAGACCACCTGAGGTCAGGTGTTCAAGACCAACCTGGCGAAAATGGTAAAATCCTGTCTCTACTAAAAATACAACAAAATAAAAAATAACCGGGCATGGTGGTGGGTGGCTGTAACCCCAGCTACTCAGGAGGCTGAGGCAGGAGAATTGCTTGAACCTGGGAGACAGACGTTGCAGTGAGCCAAGATGGCACCTCTGCACTCCAGCCTGGGCACCAAGAGCGAAACTTCAACTCAAAATAAATGAAACAAACAAACAAAGAAAATATGCCCCTATCTGCTAGTGTTAAATTTGGTGGCCTATGAAACCCTCACTTTAGACTAAAACAAAGCACTGCATCAGACTGTCTTAATGCAGCTTAAGCAGTGGGGTGTTTTTTTTTTAAACAGGAAAAGGATTTGAATCCCAGCTCTAGCAAAGGCTGTGTGTCCTTGGCCAAGTTCCTTAACTACTCTGACCCTCTGTTACCTCATCTATAAAATGTGGGTCATGAAGTCTACCTTGCAGAGCTGTTGTGAGAATTAAATGCACTATGGGAAAAAAAAAAAAAAAAGCCCAAATGCCTGCTGTACAGAAGGCACCCAACAAGGGTAGTTTTCTTCTTCTCCTACTCCACACTTGGATGTGCAAGCATTGGAGAGCTCCCATTCCACGTAAGCCAGCCCTCACAAGAAATCAGTGTTGTTATTGGGTTTGCTGCCTTTATGTCTGTATTTGGCATGGGACTGGGTTCACACTTGTGGATTTGCTTTCCTTTTACAGACAGGATAAGGCCCAGAGAAGTCAATAGACATAGCCAGGAGCAGTCGAAATGGTCCCAGAATCTTAGTGTTTGGTTTCTGACCTAAAATACTTTCCCTCTATGACTCACACAGCTGGTTCTTTCTCGGCCATGAAAACCCACCTGACTCCCATCACATCAGGCCCCCTTGATCCCTATGAAATAGAATATCCCCGAATTATTCTTTATCAGACTATTCTATTTTTATTCCCACTTTGAATTGTTTATCACCTGTCCCTTGTGTGAGACACTCAATTCCATGAGGAACTTTGTCATGTTCACTGTTGTATCTCTAGCACCCAGCACAGGGCCTGAAATGTAGCAGGTGTTCAACAGATATATGCTTAAGGATGAATGATCAGAGAATGACACTTGCCCATAAAACTAGGGAATAATAGAAGACAGTATGTAATTCAAACGCAAGCTCTGGGAGGCTCTCCCGTTTGCAAGGTGACTTTGTCACTTCTCCCCTTTGGAGGTGAAGTCTATTTCTTCATCCATAAAATCCATGCATAGTCGTATAATTTGTTTGTCCAAGGGGATATTAGCAAACGTGATGCAAGCAGAGGTTGAAAAGTGTAAACAGTGATTGTCTTCTCTTACTGATGGGAATCCATCCACCATGTGAAGAAACCTAGGCTAGGCTAAAGGTGAGCAATAGCATGGGGAGAGGATCTGGTCATTCTGCCAAGGCCCCAGACGTGTGAGTGAGGCCATCTTAGACCACCTGGCCCAAGCCAAGTCAGCCAAGACAGGAAGATCTGTCCAGAATTATCATGAATAATAAATGTCTGTTATTTTAAGACATTAAGCATTTGAGTGATTTGTTAATAACTGATTGAACAAGAAAAAGCTAACTGATATAACAGCATAGAATACGTTCCAGAAACCTCTCCAAGGAAGGATGCCAGATATTTCTGGAAGTAGCTCAATTATACGGATATTGCTAATTTCTCTGAGTTTGGATGACGAGAAAGTGGGAGTTGAGTGTGAATGGAAGGATACAGGAATGACCAGACATGCCTTAAAGCTTCTAAGCCATGGAGCCGTGGGCGGGTGGACATGAACTCTTTTTAGCAGTGGGGAAAAGGAGCAGGAGTCCCAGGCCGCAGCCCACCAAAACCAGCTGGCTTGCTACTTCTGGCATGAGAGCCTTGGGACACCAGCTTCTGAGTTTTAGAAATTGTGAGAAGAAAAACATCATCAAGAGCCAAATCTGGTCCACTGCTTTTGTAAATAAAGTCTTACTGAAATATAGCCGTTCTCTCTCTTTTTTTTTTTTGTACATACTATCTATGGTGACTTTCATGCTACAGTGACAGAGTTGAATAATGGCAGCAAAGACCACATAGCCCTCAAAGTCTGAAATATTTGCTATCTGGCTCTTTGCAGAAACAATTTGCCAAACCGTGTACTAGGGTAATCCAGGAAGGCTCCGTGGAGTAGCTGGGTCTTAACTTGAGCCTTGAAGGAAAGAGGCAGTGTTATTTCAGTACAAAAGAATGAAGGATTGCAGAAAGAACACTACAAGAAGAGTACTAAGATTATAATTGATGTTACGTCACTGTGTGCAAAAGTCATTACAGTAACTTAAAGATAAAACAAACAATAACTAAGTATGTATGTGCTACTTAGTACCTATCACTTACTATGTGCTAGGTACTATTTCTATATGCTGTATGCAGAGTAAAAACATTTTATCCTCACAACAATACCATGAGGTAGGTAATATCACCTCCATTTTTCCAGATGAGAAGAGACAGTTCACCAAGCTAGTAAGTAGTCTAGCTAGAATTCAAATCCCATTATTCTGACTCTAGACTTCACCTTCTTCAAAAGCTATAAAAATGGAAATGTAAAATATAATTAAGACCAAAATTTTTGCATTCAATTTTAGTTAGAAGCAATAACACTGTTTTCTAAAGACATCATTTTATTTTGTCCTATTATTTTCTTAATATTGCATTATTATTTTATACTGTGAAACCTTCCTGGCTAACCACATTGCACATTCATTTTGTGTACTCTTTGGCCCCTACAAAAAAACTGCCAGTGCTCAGCTGGAAACCCCCTAAACGGGGCATCCCTGCGGTGTGTCTGGTGATTATGTTGCCATGGTAATGCTGTGTCAATACAACAGCCACTGACCGACCATTCCCAGAGATGGACCACAACCCATTTGTTAAATTCTGATCACCATCGTATGGCTGCAGCAGAGGCTGGGACTGTCAGCCAGTCTCTCAGAAGACGGAAAGTTCTCTTCCCCAAATAACAGTCAATTAGGCCATTCTGGTTATGACAGAAGCCACTGTGGGCATTACTTCTTGAAGATATACCAGGCTCTGTTTGGGAGTCCTACTTTAGAGCAGAGGTTCTCAGCTCACAGTAGTAAACTCTAATTTCCACCCAAAGCTTGGGTCAGTTTCTACAGGTCAACCAGGGGCCTATGGAGCATCTGCTGGTATCCTAACATGACATCACACACAGGATCCATGGTAAATATCAAACTAAATACAGGAAGAATTCAAGAAGAAAAGTTGCTTCTGGATTCATTACCTTATTATAACACAAGAGAGAGATTCCTAACAGTTTCTAGCCGGGCGTGGTGGCTCATGCATGTAATCCAAGCACTTTGGAGGCCAAGGCTGGGCGAATCACCTGAGGTCAGGAGTTCAAGACCAGCCTGACCAACATGGTGAAACCCCGTCTTTAAAAAAAAAAAAAAAGTTTCCAAAAGGATTAACTTTTCACGGGCCACTAGATAGTTCAGACACCTTTTCTAAGGAGCATTTTGGCTGGTCTGATTCAAAAGCCTTAAAAATATACAAAGCCACTGATCAAGAAATTCCACTTATACTAATTTATTCTAAGGAAATTTTCAGAGATATAGCTAAAGGTTATACATTAAAATGTTGCTTATAATTGAAAAAACTGTCTAACGCCTTAATTGTATAACAGGGGATTAGTTAAATAAATTATGACATAACCATAAACTACTATATTAATTGCATAACCATAAAAGCTATGCAGTTGCTTAAATTTGAGTCATAAAAGATTATTAAACTTAAAAATTAACTGAAAACTAGTGTACAACACACAATTCCATTTTGTGAAACAATGACCACATGCATATACTTATACAAAAGCTGAGATTCACAGGGGTTTTCTCCCAGGGTAGAATCAAGGTTGTTTTCATTTTCTATTTTGTATGCAATACATTTGCAAGCCTAAATATAAACCAACTCTTTCTCAATGACCTAGGAGAAAAGCAATCCATCCACAATACAGAAATTATCAAATTCAACTGGCAGCCGAACTCATCTGATCTTATTGTAACTCTGTTAAAAAGATACACCATAATATGATTGCATCATTTAACTGAGTTTCATTTAACTGAGTTTATCAAAGTTGTTCGTGCTGGTATTAGTTTTGTTTTTGTTGGGGTTTTTCCTAAAAAGAGTCAGAATACCAAACGGAGGTCAGAGAACTCACTGCCTAAGAGCTGATTAAAACAGTTTGTTCTGTATGGATCGTGAAACAGCTTCATACGCAGCTCCTGGTATGTGCCACAGAAATACGCTGGATAATGAAGAGAGCAGGTAAGCCGAGTTACAGCACATCTCATTCAGATTTCTGGACGTGAGATTAGTTAATATTTTTTCAGAAATAAAGAAGTATCTTTTCATTTACTTTTCAAATAAACATTAGAAAATGATTTATTTATATATTGCACAACAAGTGGACAAAATGAGCTAGCTATTCCAATGAAAACTTTCCAAATCTCAGGACAAATTTAAGTAGGTTCAGCTAGGGGTTACCAATAATAAAGCAATAATCGAATGAACAAATGTCTCACTTTTTAGCCAGCTGCCAATTGGTTGTCTATATAACTTTCCTGACTACCATGTCAGAATCTACCGGAGAAAAGAGAATTGCCATAAAATAGCACAATCCCCAAGGTAGAGAGATGTTCTGAAGCCTTCAATGAATTTCCCTAAACTGACCTTACCTTATTTATGATATTAATAAACCATAATGTTTATTTAAATGATTTGAAAAGAAGGGAAAATTCACAAAATGACTTTGAGGTGTTGAATCACCTTTTTCATCTGTTCAATCTTTAAGCACCCACTATAACCAGACTGTGTATGACATGCTTCCTTGGGTCCCCGTCCACCTTGTGTTCATAGGCAATCAGACATGCATACAGTAGACTGATTACAAAAATGACACCCATTCCCCTGGCCCTTCCATATCTATATCCCTTATGACTTTGAAGCTCCGCCCATTAAAAAGTTGAGTGGGGCTGGGCGAGGTGGCTTACACCTGTAATCCCAGCACTTTGGGAGGGTCACTTGAGCCCAGGAATTCAAGACCAGCTTGGGCAACACAGTGAGACTCCCAACTCTATAAAAAAGATTTTGAAGTTGACAGATGAGTTTTATTTTATTTAAAAGAAAAACAAAAAGTTGAGTTTATGTTCCTACCTACTGAGTCTAGGCTGACCATACGACTTGCTTTGGCTGATAGTGTGGCAGAAGTGGTAACGAGATGCTTCTTAGCCTAAGCCTCTGGAGACTCTATGTGCTCTTGTTCTCTCTTCTGGAACCCTGCCTCTGAGAACAAGCCAGACTGATGGGAAAGAGGGATCACACGGAGGAGAGCTGAGTCTCCCCAGCCCACAGTCAGCAGCCCCAGAAGCAGAGCCAACTAGCTACCCTGCAGCTGCCCAGAGGTACATGGTGGAGTCTCGCCAAGTCCAGATAAACCATGCAGATGAGTCTGGCTGAAACTGCTGACCCACAGAATTGCAGGCTAAATAAAGAATAGTTGTCTTAAGCCATTAAGTTTTAGGATGGTTTGTTATCCAACAGTGGCTAACCAATATAGACGGTTAAGTGCTAACTCTGATAAGCCAAATATAGAATGCCATGGAATACCCGTAACATTATTCCAACATGTTAACAATTACAAATGAATCATGCAGTTGAGATGTATAAACAACAGATCTAAACAACTATCCAGAGAGGACTTAAAGAAGTTATATATCTAGGGAAGGGCTAGCTCGAGACAGCCATAGTTCCTTTGAGAAATTTTTTATGGATGAGTTAGTTGTATTTGCCTATGAAGTCATTGCTTCTTTTCTCTCTTGAAAAAAATAAGAAGCTCTTTCACTCAATTAAGACTGTTGGACTCGATAACAATTGTCTCGCTTGATTCAAAGCAGCCATATACTACTCTCTGACACATGTTCAGCCTCCAGTATTCTGTAGGCAGGAATTTTAAATCCAGCTCCCCTGAATTTATGACATACATACAGTAGCAAGTCTCTACAGGCTGAAAATCAAGCTGTAATTCAAAGGCCACAGGGCTGAGGAAGTAGCTAGGAGATAAATTCCAATTTCAACCTTGGATTCCCTGCAAGTTGATTCAGTGGACTGTCAGTCATATTCAAAAATAAAATCAAACTACAGACACCAGATGACATGTTCTAAAGAGAAACCGGATGATGCTTTTCAAGATTCTCCCAACCGTGGTTTTGTTTTGTTTTGTTTTGTTTTGAGAAAAAGTCTTGCTCTGTTGCCCAGGCTGGAGTGCAGTGGTGTGATCTCAGCTCACTGCAACCTCTGTCTCCCAGGTTCAAGCGATTCTCGTGTCTCAGCCTCCTGAGGAGCTGGGACTAGAGGCACCTGCCACAATGCCTGGCCAATTTTTGTATTTTTAGTAGAGATGAGGTTTTGCCTTGTTGGCCAGTCAAGTGATCCACCCGCCTTGGCCTCCCCAAGTGCTGGGATTATAGGCATGAGCCATTGGGCCTGGCCTAACCGGTTCTTATGATCTAAAAATAATTGTTATACAGGGGTATTTTAAGGGCCTTAGAACCTTTAATCCTAATCAGTCATTTGTAGAAGTTTCTGAATTTTAAACTAAATATATATAAGGAAGTAATAAAACCCATCCAATGTAAGAGAATTCACCACACTGATTGGAAGTGATGTTACATATCCAGTCCATTTTTGGAGCTGGGTAGGTACATGGAGAATGAGACTTCAGCCGGTACAGAGCTGTGAGTACTCACCTTACATCCCTCACAGGCGCTGACCCCATAGTGGTACCCTGATGATTTGTCCTGGCAGACGAAGCAGGGTTTGTACACCCGAGGGGGAGGAAGTGGAGATGGAGGGCTTGGGACGAGTTCCTCAGAGCTGGTGCTCTGTGTTTCAATCGCTACAATGGGGACGGGACAGAGGGAAAAAGAAGAGAAAATGCATTTTAGTTCATTACTTTTTTCCAACAGTGAATTCATATTCTTCTGTCCCAAATTCAGCAATAACACTATCAAGGATGAGCCAATAAGAACGGCTATCATTGCAGGCCCAGCAGTGGTGATAGTGACATCAATGTGGTACTCTACAGTTTATAAAGCCGTCTCATACAACTCTCACTTATGTTCACACTTCACACAGCACCGTGAGGGCTGTGGTTTTTATCAGTTTTATCCACAACAGAAACAGAAACTCAGAGGAAGGGACTTGTCTAAGACCAACAGCGCAGTGGTAGAGCCAAGATACAAAGTCAGATATTCACACTACAAACCCCAGTAGCTTCTGATTCACGTGGAGTTTCAAATGACTTGACCCTGTTGCTCACTTAATCAAAAGTACATTTCCTTTGGGCCGGGCATGGTGGCTCATGCCTGTAATCCTGGCACTTTGGGAGGCTGAGGCAGGCGGATCACCTGAGGTCAGGAGTTTGAGACCAGACTGGCCAACATGGTGAAACCTTGTCTCTACTAAAAATACAAAAATTAGCTGGGCGTGGTGGTGGGCACCTGCAATCCCAGCTACTCGGGAGGCTGAAGCTGGAGAACTGCTTGAACCCGGGAGGCAGAGGTTGCTGTGAGCCAAAGTCATGCCACTGAACTCCAGCCTGGAGAGCAGAGTAAGACTCTGTCTCAAAAATAAATAAATAAAGAAAAATATAAAAAAGTTTCCTTTGGACAAATGAAGAAAATTCCCAAATCAGTCATTCAACCAAGTATATGGGGAGAGTCTTTAGCATGATGCAGGCATAACTGATCTGCACTAATAACAAAATGGGTGGCCAGGCACTGTGGCTCATGCCTGTAATCCCAGCACTTGGGAGGCTGAGGTGGGTGGATCACCTGAGGTTGGGAGTTCCAGACCAGCCTGATCAACATGGAAAAATCCTATCTCTACTGAAAATAAAAAATTAGCGGGGTGTGGTGGCACAAGTCTGTAATCCCAGCTACTCAGGAGGCTGAGGCAGAAGAATCTCTTGAACCTGGGAGGTGGAGGTTGCAGTGAGCCGAGATTGTGCCATTGCACCGCAGCCTGGGCAACAAGAGTGAAACTCCATCTCAAAAAAAAAATCAGCAATATGGATAAGACCCTTGCTACTCAAAGAAGGCTCCTTGGACCAACATATATCAGCATCATTTAAGATCTTATTAGAAAATATAATATCAGGCCTCAGCTCAGGCCTGTGGAATCTTAATCTGCATTTTGACGAAATCCCCAGATGACTAAACGTGCAATTAACGTTTGAGAGGTAGTAGGTTAAACCTAATGATGACACAGAGTGGTGCCATTCACTTCTAAGTCACGTTACTCTTTATTCTAGATCTAAAAATACATAATCCTCCATCCCATTATCTAAACACCCAAATTCCATGGGAAATGGGGGTTCACAAAATATAAGAATGGAGTGTTCTCCTATGCCTATTGTCCAGTGTTGTACTCAGAGTCAAAGCAAGAACTGATTCTACTTCTATCACAAGTAAAAATGCTCAGAAAATAAGATGGAAATAAGCAAGGGGAATTCAAAGTGGTTAAAGAATGTTCCAGAATCTTCTAGTCTTCAAATTGCTTTTTAATATACAGTATTTTTCCCAGAATATAAAGTTTCCAGTTGACCGACTGCTCATAATCTCCCAGAGTAGTTATTCTACTGACTGGGTTATCCTGCAGGCAAGCGTTCAGCAAGTCAGGTTGACTCTACCCACTAAACTTATTGTTAATCCGTCCCCATATCACTGTCCTGCTACCATACCATGCTAGTAATCCACCATCGCCTCTCACAACTGCTGCAATAGCTTCTTCATTGGTCTCTTTATGCCCCTTCTTCTTACCTAGGGTCTCTTCTTCAAACAAGCAGTCAAGATAGTTTTTCGAACATCAAAAGCTATCTCTTTCACTGGCCTATCTAAAGGCCTCCAATAGTCATTAGACCAAAGTCAAACTCCCTGGTATGTTCCACAAGTCTTCTCATCACATGGCCTTTTAGCAGGATCATTGCCTTCAGTGAGTCCCCTAGTTTATTGAGTTTCTACATAATTGGCATCTATTCTGTCTTTTGAATAGGCCAAGCTCTCATACCAACTGATAACTACTGCAATAACCATCTGTCCTTTCTGGAAATTCTTACACTTTCAAATATCGGGTTGTTTTTTCATTTCTTAGATCTCAAAGCAAATGTTATTTTCTCAGAGGTGACTTCTCTCTAAAATGCCCCTCCCCACTCCTGGTCACTCTGTCTCACTATTTTATTTCTATAAAACCCTGTCTTCAAATTTTAGATGTTTGTGTATAATTTTATATTCTACATCTGCCCCCGCCCCATACTCTGAATACTGGGTTTCCTAAGGCAAAGAAACTCAACCTGCATTGCATACATCTGTGTTCCAGGATTAGAAACGGTCCTGGCACGTAGCAGATAATCAATAAGTATTTGTTGAATCAGTGCATGAACTTTTTCTTTTTCCTTTTTCTTCCTCATTCTGAGCACTAAGTGCCCCTCTAAGTTGTTAAATGATAAAATTAGAAATCAAATAGCTCTCTTATACTCATTTGCTTCCTTAAAAAAGTAATTCATTAGCCCTTTGGAACAGAATCAGCTATAATTATAGTATTTTCATAATTCAGAAGAATCTTGGAATGAATTCATTACAGTAGTGCAAGTCCTAGTAGATAAATCTATTGTAGCCTTTACTGGTTAGAACGGAGGTATCTGGGATGAAGATATCAATCTTGAGTATATTATTCCTGGGAGACAGGAAGCCCTTAGTTTGGCTAAGTTGGCACAGTGGTAGCAACTGTTTTATAGAAGGATTGGCATCTGAGATGTCACTAAAGCTTATCAACTATCAAGCTGTAAATGCAAAAGCATTTCTCACACTGAGCTAATCAGCCTCACTGAAAACTAATTAACAAGAAAACACTACTTGTTAAAATTACAAAACAACTATCACTCTTTGTTAAAAATCTAAGAAAAAATATACACAGAATCACCCACAATCTTTTCACTCAGAAAAATTGTCTCTGTACAACCTTCCAGAATTTTTTTCTATGCACCTTAATGTTTTGGGTTTGTCTACTAACGTGGAATTATACTGAGATTGCTTGGGACTTTGTTTAACCCATGATGTCATCAATTTATTGCCTTGTCACAAAATGTTTTTCACAGAAAACATTCCATTGTGATGAACATCTTTGTAGCTAATCTCAGCACATCTTTATTTCCTTTGAATAAATTACTGAAGTGTATCACTTCAAAAGTCATTATTTTAAAAATATTGTGTTTTTTATTTTTATTTTTATACATTAAGCTTCTGAAAAAATATTCTGCTTTTAATGCATGTTGATAGACTGACTTCTAGAAAGGCTGTGTGGATTTACACTGCTGATATCAACATAGGTGAGCTCTTCCCCAGATGCCTCTCAAACCTTTTGGGAGTGGTTTGCAGGCTTCTTCTTCCACCCATGCGCTTCAACAACTGACAGAGCCATGTCATCACCACTCTGATCAATCTCACATTGAGTTCTTCACAGAAGGGGGTGTATGGGGGGAGTGTTTTAAGGTCCTACTCACTCATGTAGAACAGCTAATCTGGCTTGTCTAGGAAAGCTGTAAATAGAATTCTGGTAGGGCTGGAATCAGCTGTCAGAGCTATGCCCTGAATTTCAAAAGTGGGTAGTAATTTCCATAAATATGCCACTTCAAACACAGGCAGTGAAGGGAGTCCAGCATTTTATCTTCTCAAAGAAAGGAAACAAAATTGTGTATAATTTGATACCCAAGAAACTTGAGGCAAAGCACACAAGGAACGGGTGTCTACTGGATGTTAAAGATCCCAAAACATTTTACAAAGATTGGATCTTTTCCTAAGGGTAAGAGTCATTTATAACGAATGAATGAATCCAGAAGGCTTTTCTTGAACAGTTGCCATGAATGACAATGTTCTATTGTAAGTAATCAATAGTGAGAGCCCTGGACTTTTATTAAGGCTGTGGTGATTTCGCCAGCAATTCTAAGAACTTTCTCATAGGAGTACAATAGATTCTCAAACTGTTCATGTGTTCAAACATTTGTTTGGCTGAGTGATGTAACATATCAGGGAGTGTGTTGTATGCTATGGACAGTGAGAGTGTATAATTCCTTATCCTTGACATATATGGCCTAGTACAGGATAAACCAACAATGATAATACAGTGGGTTCCAAACTTGGCTGCACATTAAAACCAGCTGGGGAACTTTTAAACATTCTAATGTCCAAGTTGTATCCTAGATCTATTATGCCAGAATGTCTAGGAATGAAGCTAGGAATTTCAATTTTTTTAAATTCCCTTTTATCAGACTATAAGATTTCAAAACAACAAAAATAAAAGGTATTCCCAGGTGAATCCAAATGGAAGTAGCTTGGAAACTACTGATATAATGGCAGAGAGAATTGTAGGCCTTATTTATCCAGGAGAAATCAAGGGAGCCTTCCGAGAGGAAGTGACTGGGCTATGTTTTTGAAGAATAAATTGGTTCTCTCTACTGTTTTTATAATTTGAATCCTACAAATGCCATAAAGGAACATAATTTGAAAGCTACAAATGCCACAAAAACAAAGTTTTTGTGTGATTAAAAAAAAAAATCATCTTTAGAAAAATTTTCCCACCAGTAATAAAAAATTAAATATTTGACTATATATATACGTATATTCAAATATCACCCTCAAAATTGATGGTCAGTGGTCTTTTATTTCCTCTGTGTGGCCTATAACACTGAAAACAATGCAAGGCAAAAAAGAAAAGAAAAATTTCAGTAGCACAGTCCGTCAGATCATCAAAGCTAGCCTCAGGCGAACATGCCAAGGCAAACTCTAGAATTACAACTAGGATATGGCATCAATATCAAAGATTTGTACTTTAATGCAGTCTCTTGCCTTCTTGGTAAGGTAGCAAAAACATACTTCAGCAAAGTTGATTAGAGCTTCTTTTCCTTTTTGCCATCCTCCACTCCCCCAAAAAGTCAGTGGGAAACCAGCAGGGGAACAGCCCATGGGTTTCCTTTTATCAGTCGTTTTTGGTATTTAAGTAGATACAGAGGGCTCAGCCATTGATCTGTTCACTGTCATCCTGCTTAAATCAATAATCTATTAGTCCTTTTAAATTAGAGTCAGATTCATCAAATGCCCTTGAGAGGCCTCGAACATTTGTTCCTTATTCCAGGCAAGCACAATCAGTCTACGGAATGATAAAATTTTTGCTCGAAAACTCTGCCGGCTCAGCAGACAATGTGTTCTGTATTAGCTCATTCAGCGATCTCAGGCAGGCCAAAAAAGCAGTTTTTAGACTTCCCAGGGGGAAAAAAAGAGGCTTGTGTCATTCAATAAAACAGCCACACTGCAGCCATCCTGATGTGATTTCAGTTTGGAGAAGCAGTCTTTGAGGAACCATTCGGATCTGCTTTTTGTCTCCTGCTTTTATTTATTTCCTTGCTTACTTATTGACTTATTCAGTTCTGTTTGCTGACTGAATGCCCCACAAGCAGCAGCCTCCAATGTGGCATCCAAATTGCTAACCAGATGGGCTGCCCTGCTTCGTCAGGGAATGGGCAAGTCAGAGGAACTGCTGCTAGTCGGGTGAGATGGATGCATGGCTCAGTGGGTCCCCACCCAGAGCACCGTCAGCACCAGTGATGCCCAGAGGGCTGCTCTGGGCTGCACACACCCATGGAGACACTAAGCCTCAGGGAAGACGAAAATGAACCAATCCTGCAGCCTCGGAAGCTTCTAGCCCGTTTTAGAACTCTCCACCCCCACAACATACAGATGACTATCACTAGGGAAAACAAAGTTAGAATCCTCTTCCTTGGATAATAAATTAGTGATGGGACGCATTTGCCTTTAAATCAATGTTCCTCAAAGTGTGGTCTGCAGCAGGAGAATTCTTGAGGTTGGGAAGGAAGACATTTGCTTTAAACTCGTGTTTTTCAGACTATCAATGGTGAAGAACCATGTCTTAGTCTTTGCCCCAACCCCTCATGCATGGATAAAATTCAATACAAATGAATCTCCATGAAACAGGAGTTAAGGAAAAACAAAGACATCCAAAGCACAAGCTCCAACTTTTTTTAAAAAAAACCAATTAGATTTAATGGACATAAAATTACCCTGTCAAATTGCTGCCAAACTTTCAGAACACTTGCTCTCAATGCCTGCACTTCTCTCACTGTGGATTGGCACAGGTCTCCGTATTGCATTTTGAGAAACAGTCCTTTAAAAGGATTTCAAACTCAGAGGCTGTTTGCAGACAAAACAAAAACAAAGCTAAACAAAATCTCCACCGACTGGGATGGTACAAAAGCAGAAATCCCAAGTTCCCACTGACAAAGCTTTCTTAAACACTCTAGGGTTGATTCAGTTCCAAAATAAAAGAAATTAACATTGCTGCTTGTTAAAAGGACTTGGCACTTACGAATTTAACTCACCTGAGAAAACACAGTATAAATGTCCTTGTTGTTACAACACACCTGAGTGTCATTTAAGCACACAGAAAGTCTTCCACAATAGCTCCCTTCACAATTCCTTACATGCTTGGCATTTTTCTAAAGGTTAGATTAAGTAGCAGATAACATTTTTAAGAGAGCTCAGTATACCGTTTTTTTTTTCTCTTTGTGGGAGCTAATTTACGGCTGGCTAAACCATGTTGACAGATTTCAGGATTTTAGGTTGGGCCTGATTACAGGCAGGCAGGCATCGTGCATTAGGAAAGTCCAGCCTTTTTACTAGAACCTTCTATGATTAAGACAGTATTTTAATGCACTCTCTGGGCAGCTGAGCTTTAAAAGAAAAAGTAGTTGTAAAGCAAAAGACATTTCCTGCATGGCCCCAGGGGAGTTTTGAGCCCAGCGCTCTGAATCCCGGTGGAAGGGAGTAATTTCAGCTAATTAAGGGAGAAGACCAAAGTGATGCATTTGGTCAAAACGTTCGTTCGTTTGGGCTTCATTTTTGTTGGCACCAAAGAGAGCCGATCTGGACTTTTCCCCCCT
This sequence comes from Cheracebus regulus, assembly GCA_963574635.1. Taxonomy (NCBI): domain Eukaryota; kingdom Metazoa; phylum Chordata; class Mammalia; order Primates; family Pitheciidae; genus Cheracebus; species Cheracebus regulus. Next base: position 87,803 of record CAUYQU010091341.1, read on the forward strand.
TTTTCCGTGGATTCACTGCAGGACTGCAAACCCTACAGCTCATATACATTAGGGAGAGAGTCAAAGGAAACGCCAAAGTTCAGCTAAAGTACAGGTAATTAGAACCAGATTCTCCGCTGCTTGCGTGTGCGCATGCGTGTATGAGCGCGTGTGTAGACATTTTATTAAAATGTAATTTGTATGCATCCAAACATTTGGGGCACGGTCAGACTCCATACTGTCACTCACTTAATTTTTATGTCGCCTTTTCGGGAGGAGATCTGCTTTTAATCATCTTTCAGGAGAAACGGTTTCCACACACATGGGTTTTGCAAATCTGTGAATCACATCCTGAAATTAGGTAATTGCTAAACAAGAAAAACTCAGCTTTGAAATCGTCTTGCCTCGCTCTGCTGTTGGCTTTGTTATTATTAAGCAGCTCCAAGATTAGTCCCGGGTTTGGGGCAGGCTAGGGAGAGAGGAGGATGGGGAGTGAAGGAAAATATCATTGCGGGGCTTTGGCAGTCTTGACTCAGTCACCTGCCCCTGACCCTGAAGAAGTGTGTGTTTGCCCGGGTCACCCGGGATCCTGGCCGAGGACTGGAGCTGGGTGATGAGAAACCCTGCTATTCTGACCACATATGCAACAGGTGCTGAACACAGGCAGGGGACAGAAGGAGGGGCTGGGGGAAGGATGCTGGTGTTTGAGTCTTTAATAAAGCCTTGCTCTGCCAAGTGTGATCCTGGACCAGCAGCAGGAGCATCACCCGGAAACTTGTTAAAATGCAGAATCTTGGCCGGGTGCGGTGGCTCATGCCTGTAATCCCAGCACTTTGGGAGGCTGAGGTGGGCGGATCCTCTGAGGTTGGGAGTTCCAGACCAGCCTGACCAATATGGAGAAACCCCATCTCTTGTAAAAATACAAAATTAGCCAGGCGTGGTGGTACATGCCTGTAATCCCAGCTACTCGGGAGGCTGAGGCAAGAGAATCGCTTGAACCTGGGAGCCGGAGATCTCACCATGGCACTCCAGCCTGGGCAACAAGAGCAAAACTCTGTCTCGGGGCGGGGGGAAAAAAAAAAGAATCTTGGCCCCACCCCAGAAATGCAGAATCAGAATAAGCATCCTAAACGAAACTCCTTGATCATTTTTATGCAAATTGATGCTTTAGACACCCTAAAATAAAAAATGTCTTGCTGAGTTAATTTAGCATCAGAACTCTGTCAATTTGCCCTTTGCACAGGTCCTTACTAAATACTCTACCTTGTTAAGTACTTAATGCATTAAGATCTTCAGGCTATGTGTGTTTATGCTCACCATAAACCAGAAGTCTTTGTTCGCTCTCACAGAATTTTGGCAGTGGCATTTAGTTGGCAGTGTGTTCAAAGCTGTACCAGAGGAGCCTGAACTAATAGTCATTACTATTTACTGAGCGCTTACTGTGTCAGGGGCCACGCAAAGTGCTTAATAGATATTAGTTCATTTACTCCTTCCCTGAAACCATGGGGAAGAGAGGGAGAACTGAGTACCTTAGAATTAGGAAATTGAAAACACAACAATGCTTTCAGACTTTATAAATGAGATTTAAATGACTTAATATGTTTACTATTGCCTCACCAACCCCCCCACCCCCACCCCCACCCCCACCCCAGCTTTTTAATTTCTCATTTTCCATCTCTCTGATTTATTTCCTAGGCTAGGAAGGTCACAGGGTTTGGTCTGGTCAGGAGCACTTACTCAAATGTGAGAACTGCAGAACTTTGTAACTTTCTTGCTTTTAATTCATGGTTATAAGTTTCCAAACACTGATCTGATTCAAGATATGGTTAAATTTGACAAGACAGTTTGGGCCTTAGAAAGAGAGACTCAGGACCTGCTAATCACTCTGTTGTAGCGACACCTGTCTGAGCTAACAGCCAGCAGTAGAAATTATTCCTGGGACTGGCTTTTGCCATGGGAGGTGCTGTCCTATTTTCATAAGGTACCAGCATACGTTCAACACCAACATTTCATTTTTATAATACGTGTTCTCACCACAAGGAGTATATTCAAAAATTATCTCACAGGCTGTTTTGCGTGACGTTTTAAACAGACATTTTCTATCTAGGACATACTAAGATAGCTTATGCCAGGGTTCGAATAAATTCTTACAATCACTTAACAGGCCGACACATGTAACTGCTTATTAATGATCTGAACCTGGAGGCATCAGAAACGAAACTACATTAAGCGAACAAATGCTAGAACGGGTCTTGGGAGTCATGTGTAGATGAAGCTAATTGCTTTGCAATCTTAAGTTCCCCTTAATATGGAGAAGGGTTTACCTCAACATCAAGTGACTCAGTTCCACATTCATTTCTATCAGGATTCCCATAATTTTTACAAAAGCAATTATCACGCTAATAAATGACATTTTTTATCTGATCAAATTTCCTGCACACAGAGTAGATTAAAACAGGAGCGTTAACATGTATATCATTTCAGATATACACATTCACATTCATTTCAGATATATATACGCACATTCTTTGCTTATGTATTATATACCTATTTGAAAACCACGTTGGTACCAGCCTGACAGAAAAGTAATAGGGAAATACTTGGAAGACAACAATAAAATTATGCTTTGTCACATACCTTGCGACTCCTCTAAGATCTGAGGAAGTTCAAGTGTGATCGATGACACTAGAATTTAGCCAAAACCCTCTTTCACAATAAAACAATTGCTCGGCTTACTCAGAATTTTGCTGCAAAGAAATTTTCCTGTATTGTTTCTTACAGGTATGCGCCATATGAACGGCCTCAAAATAACTTTGAAACTGATTTAATCCTCACTGTGTGGGTTTTCTTGGTTCCTAAAAGGAAAGAAAATGCCATGAGCCTGCATAAAGCTGTGTAGAGGAGAGGATGGGAAAGTGGTAAGCTTTGCTGCCAGATGGACCTGAATTTGAATCTCTCTTCTGTCACTAATGGCCAGGGTTTTATTTCTGTGAGCCCTAGGGTTTCTTGGCTGAAAATGCAGATAATCCTGATTCCTGTTGGTAAACTAGAGATGATGCATACCATTTGCCTGACACACAGTAAGTGCTCAATAAATGATAACCAACCCCCACCTCCACCCTTCCTGTCCTCCCACAAACACATTTATCTCCCACCTTCCTGAATCTACAACAGGGATTTTTAATTTAATTTAATTTAATTTTCTGAGACAGAATTTTGCTCTTGTTGCCCAAGCTGGAGTGCAATGGCGCGATCTCGGCTCACTGAAACCTCCATCTGGCTACTAGGTTCAAGTGATTCTCTGGTCTCAGCTTCCTGAGTAGCTGGGATTACAGGCATGCGCCACCACGCCCAGCTAATTTTTTCTATTTTTCAGTAGAAACGGGGTTTCACCATGTTAGCCAGGCTGGTCTCGAATTCCTGACCTCAGGTGATCTGCCCTCCTCGGCCTCCAAAAGTGCCGGAATTACAGGTGTCAGCCACCACGGCCCGGCCGGGCGGGGTTTTTAACCAGCACCATTTTGCCTCTCAAGGGACATTCTGCAACATCAGAAGACATTTTTGGCTGTCACAATTGGGGCTGCTCCTGGCATCTAGTAGGGAGAGGCCAGAGATGCGACAAAACATCTCACAATGCCCAGGACAGGCCCCGCCTCCACAATAAAGAATTATCTGGCCCCAGTTATAGATAGTGCTAAGGCTGAAAAACCCTGAGCGAGGGTAAGGATATTACTGGTTTGGAGCCTCCGGGACCAAAGAATGGAAACAGCAAAGAAAATACAGCAGCTCTCGAGAAGTGGAAACTGCAGCATCCTAGAGTGCAGACGGTATGAGCTCAGTTCCCAATTCTGCCTTTTACTAGCCATCACTTATCCTTCCTGATCCTCAGTTTTCTAATCGGGAAAAAACCAAGATGACAATCATGCTTACTCCACTGCAGGGTTTATATTCTGTAAACTATAAAAAATTTTAAAACATATAAAAATAATAGCAAATGCTTTATTATTAGTCTATCCAGGGGAAAGTAGATTAAGTCCGTATCAATGATGTGACTCATATGGTTACCACAGAAAACAACAGAACCATCTCTAAAGTCTAGTCAAACATTTCAACAGAAGTAATCACTAACACTCATGGAACCTGTGCTGCAGGCTCGTCATCCCCCTTCTCTCTATTCTAAGTATCTTACATGTATTAATTCATCTGATCCCCAGAGTGACCCAATCAGAGAGCTAGTCTTGGCCAGGCAGAGTGGCTCACACCTGTAATCCCAGCACTTTGGGAGGTTGAGGCGGGCAGATCACTTGAGGACAACAGTTTAAGACCAGCCTGGCCAACATGGTGAACCCCCATGTCTACTAAAAATACAAAAAAAATTGTGGGTGTGTGGGCCTGTAATCCCAGCTACTCGGGAGGTTGAGGCAGGAGAATGGCTCGAACGCGGGAGGTAGAGGTTGCAGTGAACTGGTATCAAGCCACTGCACTCCAGCCTGGGTGACAGAAAAACTCTGTCTAAAAAAAAAAAAAAAAAAAAAAGCTAGTCTTAGTATTTCTTTTTGACAGGCAAGAAGTAACCAGAAGTATGGTTAGGTAACTTGTTGTTCAAGGCCATACAGTTGGTAAATAAAGAGCATGGATTTGAACTTAAATCGTCTTGAGTTCAAGGGAATGGGTCTGCCCCCCGTATTGAGAGAAGACAATGACATCCCCTCTTAGGACTGTGCAGAACCCCTGTCCCAAGCAGCTGTCCCTGGCAGGAAGTTTTAGACTATGCAGGGTATGTCTAAGTCAGACAGACACACTGTTATCCCAGCATAAAGAACAAGCATAAAACTGGAAAACTCGAAAGAAGTTAAGGAGACAGAAATAATGCCCTTTTTTTCTATCCAGTCAGAGCAATAAAATAGGAAAGTCCCCCAGAAGCAAACACAGGAATGAGAAGGCACGCAAACACACCCACTAACCCCTCCTGCAGCTTCCCTGCTGAGAACCTGGCCCTCAGCAGGGAGAATGGCCGCAGCTAAGACCAAGATTCCAAAGGCCTCTGTAGGCAGTTCCAGGGCGTGTGGCTCAACACTGTCAGGAGCAGTCACTCGGGCCAAATGGAGCCTGCACAGCCACCAGCTCCAGGGCTCTTGGGGAGGCAGAGGAGGAGGGGACTCTGAGCCTCCAGCCCCTAGGCAGGGTCTCCTTCCCTCACCTGAAGGCCACATACACTCCATTAACCAATAAGCATATGACACAAGAATGAACCCAATATCCGGAATTGGCTGTGCAATAGCTTTTCTGTCACTGTCTACAGAATTTGCATGCCCCAAATGAGGGGCTGAATTACTCTCTTCCCAAGATGTCTAGGGGTTGGCGGGTGGAGGGTGGGAGGAGTAACTAGAAGTAGATGGTGAATATCCTTACTGCACCCTCTAGTTGGCTAATATGATAACTGTATTACCGCAGGAGCCGAGCAGAAGATGTCAGTTCAAAGGATGCACTTGATATTTCATTTGAAAAGATTCTCAAGTTTCTATATAGAACTGTTCAAATTACAGGGATACTACATTGTTGGTTATTTTTTTTTTCCTTTGAGAGCAGTGATTCCTAGAAACGAGAAAGCTGAGTTTCAAAGTGCTTTAACATTCTTTCTTTTTCAAAAATGCTAAGAAAAATGTGAAAAAATAAATCAAAGGCATTTTCACCAACCTTCCAACTGTGAGCAGTCCCCAAGGTGCAGGTCTTTTTTGGATATTCCCGAAACTTGTCCACCTTTATAGACAAGACGGCCGAGGCATATAGTTGGAAGTATGAACTCAGGAGTCGGCCTTCCTGGATTCAAATCCTAACTCTCCTACTTACTGGCTGTGTGACTTTTGGAAAGTTACTTAACCTCTCTGAGCCTCAATTTCTGCTTGTATAAAATGATAGTATATTCTTCACTGCACCATTGTGAGCATTAAATAACATCACTGTAAAGTATTTTGCACAATGCCTGCTACATAATCGTGTTACACAAGCAGTTATTATCATGACTGTATCATGCTTATGCTGATGACACTCACTGCTATTCACCTTCCCTTCTTTCCCGTCTTGATTTGGTGACCTTCACTTCCATTTTCCCTCTCAAAATAATTTTTCCTTCTGATGTACCCAAGAGATCCTCTACAAGCTAATCTGAGGAAATCAAGTCACATCAGTTTTCCCTCCCTCAACTGTCCTTTCCTCCCCAGGCCCACAGGCATTAATCCAAAGTACTTCAAGGACTCTCACTCCTTGGGGGTTTTCTTGGCCGATCCCCAATCCAGGCTGCCTAGCCCCCTCGGAAATGGCTTCTTTAAACCCCTCTTTACCACAGTGATCATTCATTCGAGAGCCTTCGTTTGCTGTTCCAAACCCAAAGGCCCAAACCTTTGCATGGAGCGAAGTGGGTAGGGGAGGAGAAGGCAGTGATTACCAGCCAACAACATCCAGCAGCTGACAAATATTTATCGAGCACCTGCCAGGGATCAGACCCCTTGATACATGCTGGGTTATAAAGAAGTTAGAATACACTGTCCCCTGCCCACGCAAACAGACAACTGAAAAATGCCACACAGCAAACACAGCCCCAGCTAGAAAAAGGATCTGATGGGGGTCGGAGGTTGTCATAATTGGGGGTGTTACTAGCACACGCACAGATTTTGGCCGCCTTGCCTTTAGATACTCAGGGCTGAAAGAGTGTCCAGTATATAACAAAAGTTCAATGTTACTTAAAAAAAAAAACAAATGAATGAAAAAAATGAAATGTGCATACAAATCCTTATATGTGATGTCAAATAAATAACACTTTCAGCCAGTTAAGCAGAATCTGCCATCAGCACACATTATAGGGTGGTGGACAACTTGAGGGGTGTTTTCAGACACCATACCCCATTTGCTCCCTCCTGACAAAAGTGTGAAGAGCGAGGATTATCATCACGATCTTTTTGTTTTTTGAAATGGAGTCTCACTCTGTCACCCAGGCTGGAGTGCAGTGGTGTGATCTCGGCTCACTGCAACCTCCGCCTCCCGGGTTCAAGCAATTCTCCTGCCTCAGCCTCCCAAGTAGCTGGGACCACAGGCACGTGCCACCACGCCTGGCTAACTTTTTGTATTTTTAGTAGGGCCAGGGGTTTTTCACCATGTTAACCAGGATGGTCTCGATCTCTTGACCTTATGATCCTCCCACCTCAGCCTCCCAAAGTGTTGGGATTACAGGCGTGAGCCACCGCACCCGGCTTTTTTTCTTTTTAAATCTCCATTATTCACATGGGGAAACTGAAGCTTCGAGAAGTTAAATGACTTGGCCAAGGTCACACAGTTAGGAAATGAAATGAAAGTGAGTTCGCCACCTGAATCCACATATGAGATTAGTATAAATGAGAAACCAAGTGTACATTTCTATTCCTCACAGTCCTGTTCATTTTCTAACGTTTAAGGCACGGTCTGCAAATTTCGTAAATGGTCAGACAGGAAATATTTTAGGCTTTGTGGGCTGCCTGGTCTCTGTCACAGTCACTCAGCTCTGCCACCACAGGGGAAGGCAGTCACAGACAAAACGTAAATGGATAGGCATGGCACATTCCAAGAAAGCTTTATTTACAACAAGCGACAGGCCAGATTTGGTGGAGTTTTCACCCCTGCTTTAAGATAAAGGAAATCAAAACTATTCCTCCTAACAGTGACTGCACAAGTTACTATAAAATTCATGCGTTTCCTCACTTCCAGGGTAAAGAAAGAGGATGGCAGCCATATGTCACAGAGACGTGGGCATTATTTTCAAGATACACCACAGTGTGTTGTAAGCACTACGTATTTGCTTCAAAACCAACCTCATGTATACATTTTTATTAGTTAGGGAGGTCAATATGTCTGCCATAAATACATTTTAAAATTCCTTCCTACATATTCTGTCTATTGGGATTATTTATCATGCTTTGTTCCCTGGCCTAGAGCCAGAGAGAATATGGGAGTTTTAATACCTTTAATCCATTACATGGATTTTTTAGAGCTCCATAAGACAAAATAAAATGCACTCTCATGGTCATATATGCAATAAACCTGAGATGTCACTTAATATTTCATGTCCCATTTTATATTTCAGTTGTAACTGTTACCAGCTTTCAACGTCCAAAATGACACAATTTCAACCATCCTTTTGCTCTGATTTTTTTTGTCATTGTTTAGAGAACTCCTGACAATTTATAAACAATAAATCTCACTATGGACTTTGAGGGGCAATTATTATTGCTCTCTGATATTCCTTTTTTCTGAGACACAGTCCTTCTCTGTTGCCCAGGCTGGAGTGCAGTAGCGTGAACTTGGCTCACTGCAATCTCCACCTTGTGGGCTCAAGCAATTCTCCTGCCTCAGCCTCCCGAGTAGCTGGGACTACAGGCGCCTGCCACCATCCCCCGTTAATTTTTTGTATTTTTAGTAGAGACTGAGTTTCACCATGTTGGCCAGGCTGGTCTCGAACTTCTGACCTCAAGAGATCCACCTGCCTCGGCCTCCCAAAGAGCTGGGATTACAGGAGTGAGCCACCGCGTCCAGCCTGCTCTCTGATTTTCTGAAGAAGTACTGAAATAACTCTCTACTGCCATATGCCACCCAGTTTATGGCAACATGGTGAACTCGTCTTGCTTATTTTAATTAGGCCATGTCAACCTTCATTCCTTTCTCCAGCTAGTTGATATGGTAACACTGGTCGCTAAAGATGATCTGCTCAATACACCTCACCTCCTGTAATTCAACGGGTTTTTTCTCAAATTGCTTGTAAAACTCACACATCTACCCAAGTGAACACCACCTGCCTATCACCTGCACACACCCTCTTTAATTTTGAGAAGCAGATGTTTGCTTATAGGGCTGTTGTATTTTTATTTGTTCCTCCAGGAGATAAATTGTATCTTCCTCCCCATACTGGACACTGCAATTAAATATAATAGCAAAAGGCCTGCAGGTAATAGGCCATAATACTCACTTGATACCCACTAAAGGCGGGTTTACATCACTTGTTGTCTGTTACCTTTCGTGAAACATCTGTTTCATGTGAGCCACTTAAGAGTGCATACATCTGTAAATAATAAGCCTGTATGTGTACATAATTTCATGAATTAGGACATAAAAAGGAATTGAACAGTAGGGGTACGGCAATTAGAGGAAATGCCCATTTGGTTAAAAATGTATCATTTGCAGCTTTCACTTGGAAACTCTTTTATTATCCTGTGGGTTCTGAGGCTTCTAATCTTCCCCATCCCTCTTCCCTGCAAAGAAAATAGAAATTTGTATAGTTGGCAAAGAAAAGGAACCCTATATTATACAAAGCTGAGTTGGGAACTTTGGACTCGCTTTTTCCTTCTCAGGAGAGTCAAGGTGGGTATTTGAATGTCTCTGTGCCCAGGAATCTGCATCTGTAAAGTGGGGATAACAGTGCCTTTCTCTTCAGGCTGCTGTGAGGATTAGATGACGGGGTTCCTTTTAAGCACCTTGACACATAAGCACTTAATAAACATTAATTATGATGACAGTGATTGTTTCACTTTCCTAAAAACCAGTTGCAACTTTAAATCATGGGGGTGGAGAAGCAAACCTTGGTTCAAAAGTTTCTCTTGATAGTTGTTTCAGTTATTTACGTATTTACTTATTTTATTATTATTTTTTGAGACAGAGTCTTGCTCTATTGCCTAGGCTGGAGTGCAGTGGTGTGATCTTGGCTCACTGCAACCTCCACCTCCTGGGTTCAAGTGATTCTCCCTACTCAGCCTCCTGAGTAGCTGGGATTACAGGCACCCGCTACCACGCCCAGCTAATTTTTGTATTTTAGTAGAGATGGGGTTTCACCATGTTGGCCAGGCCGGTCTCAAACTCCTAAGCTCAGGTGATCCACCCGCCTCAGCCTCCCAAAGTGCTGAGATTACAGGCATGAGCCAACGTGTCTGGTCCTTTAACTTTATTTTTATATTTTCTTCACACCATTTCTAGGGATAGACCAAAAAAATAAAAAAATAAAAAAAATAAAAAGGGATGGGGGGTTAAGAGGAAGCAGTAATGTCCTGGTTAACAGGAAGTACCATTAGAAACTCTATTTCTGTGACACCAAAGTAAGTGCCAGAAGCCCAGGGAAGTATTCCATTCTCATGTTTTCAGGCCAGTTTGCCAGCAAACGCACTTATAAGGGTTTCCTTATCTTGCCATCACAGCCAAACTGAACCTTCCAAGTTTTTGACAAAAAGGCCCCATCAAGTTTACTTTAGGTGTTTTGAATAACCAAACAATATTTGCTCACTTGAGATGTTCTTAATTTCACTTTCACTGAAATATACTCAGCTTATTTCTGAGCACCTACTGTGTGCCGTGCTCTGGTTATGAAGCAGGGCACACTCATGAGCGGGAGAAGGCACCCCGTTGGGGAGAGCTTATGGTATTTCCTAGACGGCAAACTGAGACTTCTATAGAATATGGCTGGTTCCTCTCTGCCTCCCTGAAGTTTGTCAAAATGTTCAAGGGGAGCTGAAAGCTTGAAAATGTTCAAAGATACTCTGCCCATCTCAAAACCAAGCAGGTGTGGAGCACAGGAACAGACATTGTATGTCACCGTGATTTGATTGCTACCAGGAATGTAATTCCTACCCACCAAGATTCTGCAAAAATCTTGGTTTAGCTGTGCAAACTAAATGTTAGCAAAACAAGTGCTAAATATTTGCCAGGCCGCAGGAAAATAGTTCCACCCAGAAGGAAAAAGAGTTAAACAATGACTGAAATCACCACCCTACAGCATTCTGTTTACATTCTCCCCCAGTCTATTTACCCGCTACATAAAGGGATAATTAGAACTTGTTAATAGCAATAGGAGAAAAGAGTAAAGGCTGAAGGGAAAAAGGAAATAAAGTGAATGAACAAACATTGAAAGAATAATAATAGCTGAAGTATACAGAAGTGCACTGTCCAATACAGTAGCCACTAGCCATGTGTGGCAATTGGAAGTTGAATTAATTAAAATGAAATAAAATTGGTGGGGCATGATGGCTCACATCTGTAATCCCAGCACTTTGGAAGGCCTAAGCGAGTGGATCACGAGGTCAGGAGTTCAAAACCAGCCTGACCAACATGGTGAAATCTCGTCTCTCCTAAAAATACAAAAATTAGCCAGGCATGGTGCACACCTGTAATCCCAGCTAGTCAGGAGGCTGAGGCAGGAGAATCGCTTGGACCCAGGAGGTGGAAGTTGCAGTGAGCCAAGATCATGCCACTGTGCCCCAGCCTGGGAGACAGAGCGACACTCTGCCTCAAATATAATAAAATAAAAGTCAATAAAATTAAAAGTGACTTCCTCAGGTGTATTAATTGCATTTCAAATGCCAACAGCCATAAATGGCTAGTGACTATGATATTAGACAATGTAGAACTATAGATCCTTTCCATCACTGGAAACTTCATTGTAGGAAGTTCTATTGGAGAGCACTGATATCGAGTATATTAAAGGGTTGCTTATTTGAACATATGTGTAGATTCAACCATAGTTTACTGAGGATCATAGATCAAGTGCTATATTAGCACTGGGAAAACAGAGGTAAAAAGCACATTACCTGACCTCAAAGACTTCTCAGTTTAGTGAGGAGATCCAGTCAACAAAGTAAAACAAACACATGCAAAAGGAGAAAAGGGTGGGAACATAGAAAAGAAAACTGGTCATCTTAATGGTAGCTATGGTAGTAGGTATCCAGGCGTTTGCAGTAAAGCTGTTGTAACTTTTCTGCATTTAAGAACAACATACTAACATATTGGGGAATTGGGTTTGTAGTTGGGGCTCTCTGATGCCAGCGCCACCCCTAGCTCGCCCACCTCTGGGCGAAGGAGAAGCAAAGCACACTACCTGCAAATCCACCCGTGGAAAAGCACCCGGGAAGAAATTGGCCACAAAAGCCATTCACAGGAGTGCGCCCTCTACTGGAGCGGTGGAGAAACCCCATTGTTACAGGCCTGAGACTGTAGCACTCCGTGAAATTAGGCCTTATCAGAAGTCCGCTGAACTGAATCGCAAACTTCCCTTCTAGTATCTGGTGTGAGAAACTGCTCAGGACTTTAAAACAGATCTGTGCTTCCATACCACAGCTACTGGCACTTTGCAGGAGCCAAGCGAGGCCTATCTGGTTGGCCTTTTTAAAGGCACCAACCTATGTGTTATCCATACCAAATGTGTAATAATTATGCCAGAAGGCAGCACGCTGCATACGTAGAGAACGTGCTTAGGAGTCCACTATGATGGGAAACATTTCATTCTCAAAAAAAAAAAAAAAAAAAAAAAAAAATCGTTTTCCTGTTATCAGTAGTTCTAAATGTTGGGTTTTTTTTTTTCCAGTGGTGTCAAAAGGTATTTAAGTATACACTTGCCAGTAGAAAAATAGGGGACCGAAATTAGGTATTGGCAGTTTTTCCATTTTCATTTGTGTGTGAATTTTTAATATAAATGTGGGGATGTAAAGCATTAATTCAAATCAAAATGTTTCAGTGAACAAAATTCAGTAGTTCAACTTTATAATAATTACAAATAAATCTGTTAAATGTTTCTGGACAACGCTAACATTCAGTGTTTTTTTTTTCTTTTCTTTTTTTTTTGAGACAGAGTCTGTTGCCCAGGCTGGAGTGCAGTGGTGTGATCTTAGCTCACTGCAACCTCCACCTCCCAGGTTCAAGCAATCTCCTGCCTCAGCCTCCCAAGCAGCTGGGACTACAGGCGCCTGCCACTTCGCCCAGTTAATTTTTGTATTTTTAGTAGAGATAGAGTTTCACCATATTGGCCAGGCTGGTCTCAAACTCCTGACCTCATGATCCACCTGGTTTGGCATTCTAAAGTGGTGGGATTATAGGCATGAGCCACTGCGCCTGACCTGGATTTTTTTTTTTTTTTTTTTTTGAGGCAGGATCTCACTCTTTTGCCCCAGGCTGGAGTGCAGTGTTGCAATCCTGGTTCACTGCAGCCTCAACATTCCCAGGCTCAGGTTATCCTCCCACCTCAGCCTCCTTAGCAGCTAGGACTACAGGTACATGCCACCATGGCCAGATAATTTTTTTTACAGTGACAGGGTTTCGCCATGTTGCCTAGGCTGGTCTTGAGTGCCTAGGCCCAAGCAATCTGCCTGCCTTGGCCTCCTAACATGCTAGGATTTCAGGCGTGAGCCCCTGCACCAGGCCTAAAACAAGTTTCTTACTGACAACTATGTATATATGTGAAAACAATCTATTTACTGAGCATTATGTGTCAAATATACTCCCTTCTTTAAGGCTTTAAGACTGACCTTAAGCTTTCAAGGTAGGTATTATGGATTCATTTTAAAGATAAAAAATACTGAGGCAACCTGGAGCTCAAGCCTCTACAGCAGATGCAGTGCACGAAGAATATCTGTCCAACTTCACTGCATCCCACTGCAGGGTACCATGCTGTATTTCACTGTGTTACATGGTAGTGTCTTACAGATTTAGATCTGCTTCTACTTAGAACCCACTGCACAACTTCCAGCAAGTCACTTCCATTTGTCCACCTGTCTCTCTTTCCTCAAAATATGTAATTCGGCAACTATTAGATTTCAAACAAAAGAAACGGGTAGAACATGGTGTATAAAAATTCAAAATACAGAACAATACATTGCATTTAAGACATATCTGAGCCGGGCACAGTGGCTCACACCTGTAATTCCAGCACTTCGAGACACCAAGGCAGGCAGATTGCTTGAGCGCAGGAGTTTAAGACCAGCCTGGCCAACATGGTAAAACACTGTCTCTCCAAAACACTAGCCGGGTATGGTGACACACACCTGTGGTCTCAGCTACATGGTAGGCTGAGGTAGAAAGATCACTTCAGCCCAGCAGGCTGAGGCTGCAGTGAGCTGAGATCACACCACTGCACTCCAGCCTGAGCAACAGAGCAAGACCCTGTCTCAAAAAAATAAAAAATAAGACATATTTGAAGTCACTGAAGAGCATTATCTGAGAAGCCAATGAGACCCACTATGATTCATGTAAATTTCACTAAATGACAATGGTTAACTTAGATGTGAGATCCTCTCTACACAATAGATACTTAAAATATATAGCAAATAATAAAAACATTAATTCAACTTTACTATCAGAAAGTTTTCTTTCTTCCTCTTTATTTTTTTTACTTTTGGTAATGGAAGACAAAATAGTTTCACTTAATGAAGAGACACCCTCTAGCACAAACACAGCACCCCTCTTTAGAGGAAGGTTACCAGTAAACTAGAGTAATATGAAAAGCCCCATTTCCCAGCTCTCAAGCTTCTTGTGACTCTTCAGAAAATACCAGAATAATCCTGCTGCTAACCCCCTGAGCTACAGCAGCGACTAGGCCAGCGTAGACTTCACAGCAAACAGGATGTAAAAACAAAAGGGAGAAAGAGTAAAATAGCCTCATAGTTTGGGCAGAGTTTCCTCCACAATTTAAAAGACTGGTTTCCAGTAGAGAAAATAATGTAATCAGAGGAAAACTATGTGAGTTACAGTTCTTTACCTCTCTTTTTTCTACCTTTCCCTTAAACCAAAACACTCGATGGTGTTTTTTTCTTGGGATGATTAGGGCATACAACATTTTTCAGGAATTCTTCACTCAGCTGACAGGATGACAAACTCCTGAAGCTGTCAACCCCCAAGTGAGGAGCGACACATGGAGGCTAGAGAAAAGCCCTTGATAGGACTTGAAACCACACTCTGCAGCTTACATTCTGTGTGACTTCAGTCATGTCACTCACCTTCCCTGAGCCTCTCTTTCCTCATCTATAGAGTGAAGATGGTATCTCAACTTAGAGGCTTGTGAGGATTAACTGAAAATGATGTATGTTATTGGAGTGGTATTTCATTAAATATTGAACCAATCAAAATCTAAAAGCCCCACAACTCTTCTTCAGTGTAATCATTTTCAGAAGACAATATTTTCTTTCTTGTTATGTGCATGTAAGCTATGATTGTTATGGTGGATTGAAGATGGCTGGAGATTCTTTGCCTCTCTCCCCCACGCTGAAAGGTCATTATGGAGTCTGGGCTGGCCCTATGTCTGCTTCACCAGTAAGATATAGTGAAATGAGTGTATGCCACTCTCTGGGTCTAGCCTTTAAGAGGACTGGGAGCCTCTGCCGTCTCCTTCCTGGAAGGCTCACTCTCGAAATGCTCCCTCTCAGAATACTGCTGCCAGGCTGTCACACGCACAAGTCACGTGCTGATCCCGTAGGGTTCTCATCGACAACCAACATCCCCCGCCAGCCATGAGAGCGAGCCTTTATGGATTTCCAGCCCAAATCAGCTCTGGATGATGCGGCCCTAGCTGACACCATGCAGAGCAGAGGATCTACCCAGTAGCTAGTCCACAGAATAATGTGTTAATAAATTGTTAGACCAGGAAGTTTTGGGATGGTTTGTTACACAGCAATAAGTCACAAAAATGATCATAGAGAAATAAGTGATTTTTAAAAATCCAATCGGATCAAACCCATCCCCAAAATAACATGATTACTTAACAAGCTCCAGAAACACCCATATGAAAGTCTTCAGGAAGCAGTTTGGCAGGTGCGTACTTATTCCACTGCTTAAGATAGGTTTAGAACTCCTCTTTGTGCACTACTTTTAGAGATATCTATGAGGCCTACACACAGAAAAACTTCACGCCTGCTCCACTGTGACAAAAATGTAGAATCCACTTCAATCACCCACCATATAAACCAGCTGTGATTCTTAGAAGTTTTTAGTTCTTTCCATTATCAACCTCAGGTGCAAAGACCTGAGGAGATTTCTCAGTTTGTTATTAGGGGATTATGTGACAATGACTTTTGTACACAAGTTCTTCCCATGGTATCATGAGTTCAGAGGGAGAAGGGACAGTGTCTGATTCATCCTGGTGTCCCTCACGGACCATATCAAGGAGACTGGCACATGGCAGACACTGAAGAGCCATCTGTTGAATGGCACACTGCAAGATCTAATCCATCAATGAGTAATAAAAGCGTACTGTGCTCCAACAGCATCTCTGGGCTAAGTGTATTGTGACAGCTTTGAAGGTGACAATGCTCACTTGTAAAAGTCAATCATCTGCATGAAATCTGGGGATTGGTAAATGGTTGCCCCTGAATCAGGCCACAGTGCTACCTGATAAACAGAAAGGACTGCCACTTAGTATTATAAGCTATACACAGAGGGATCATTTCACCAAGGAAAAGAGATACCTAATTTAGATACAGCCGAAAAAAAAAATACCATTTGCTATTAGCAAAGGCATGTAAGTCACAGGTGCCATGCCAAAATCAGGGCAGAAGGCCTACCTGGTAACTTCCATATGTTTTCAAGACAAGAAGAGAATCTTAATTCACATGATCTCTAATCCTTCTACAAATCCTGCAGTGTAGACACTATTATTCCCATTTCATAGCTGCAGAAACCGATCTGGGTCAAGGCAGGCTACCTGCATTATCTTGGACCATCAGGCCATGATGGGGAGGCAGAGGTGGAGAGATTTGTGGAAGGGTAATTCTGAGAGGATGAGGGAGAATCAACAGTAAAACTCTTGGAAAGGGACAACTTTTCACAGCCTCTGCTGAGTGCAAGAAAATTATCATACTCTCTTCTCTAGAAAGCCTTTGAGGCTCAGAGAATAGAATAAGCTTTGGGAAGAGTATCTGCAACTTCCGCCCAAACTATAAGCCCAACATGGGTTTCTGGAAACTCTTGCCCCAGAAGTAGGGAGATGCCTTGTTCATCTGCGTCCCCCAACTTTCCCTGCAAATCCAAACCTGCTCATCCTATCTCTAGTTCTTATTGTTTCCTCTGATAAGCAGGGCCCTAGTGAACAATTAAAGCTTTCAATAAATAATCTCTAAGCACATTCATTTGATTGACTGTTATTTGATACAGCAGTTAGTTTCAATGGGGCAGTTAATATTGATCACATAAAGTACTCCAGACAAACATGAAACAGTTCCAGAACTCCATGGATTATTACCCTTTATCTGCCAGTCATCTGGGTTACTTGTAATGGTCACGGAATTTAAAATCAATAATAACAATTAGTGTTCTGTACACCAAAACGGATGAATCATGTGAAATGGGTTTTCATATAAAATCAAAGGTAAAGAAAGCCAATAGCATGGAAAGAAGCTCTCTGAATTTCCAATGCACATTTGGCAAGGCACTTTCACGCAAATCTTCAAAACATGCAGCAAGAGTGAAAGAAAGGTGTTCGGGAGAAGATGTGGCCATAAAAAGGCATATGAAACCCCTGACGATCTTAATCCAAAAAGATGAAGCATAAAAGATAAAAGTGATCAAAATGAGTTCTAACAAACGTAGTAAAATTAATGGAACTGGTAATTTACTTCCTTGGAGATGTGTGTCTAGCTACCTTTTTCAGCTTTCAATTTGTAGGCATTAATCGTGATTTTTTTTGTAATAAAATGGCAACAATGGTATTTTAGCTCCACGGCACCACTACTGTAATATAATGTATATATAATTAAAATGCAAAGCAACAGAGAAATGTTTCATCATTAAACTGTAACCAGCGTACTGTGTGAAATCATCCATTCCAAAGACTTGTTTTTCATCAATTATTTGTTATTTATCTGATGTAAATATAAAAAGGACTAATTAAAATGTATGCCTTTTTATACAGCTTCTTGTCATTAAAGCCAATGAAAGCATTCTGAAGACCATAATGAAATAATTATGTTTGCCTTTAAGAATTCTCTTCAATAACACATGGCAGTACTGAGCTAAATTAAAACATCAGGAACTGAATTTTGCTGCCTCCATTTCCATTTTAGTTAATTAAACCCCCAAGCTTTCCAATAGACCAGACCCTAAAAAATCTTTTGAAGCTGAAATGGCCCTCAGATCATCAGCCTTTTTATAATTATGGACTTTGATGACATGACAAAGGTAGTGTCGCCGTTGAAAGCTTCAATATCTTTGAGAAGACAAATTTATTACATGAGGTCTTCATTTGCTCTGGAAATTGGAAAAAAATTGGGACGTGATCCAAATCTTCTCTTCCTAGTTAACTGATGCACTCATCTTGTCTGTTCTTCTACCTGCACAGTATTTTGAATTTAGCTATTTTTCTGACTTTGACAAAATTAATCTGTGATGAACAGTAATTTATCAATAACAAAACAAACATTCTAATAAACATGGCTCAAATTAGGACAGAGATTCTTTGCTCAATACTAAAACTTAAAAACAAGGAACTATTTTTAAGACAGCAGCAGACTAAGGAGAATCTGTAAATTTTAAGAAATAAAATCCTTCTGTTTTAATCTCTCCTTCTCCAAACCTCAAATCAGATACTTTGGAAAGTGAAAAATAATAAAAATAAATCTGAGTTTAAGAGAAAGGGAAAAAAGGAAAAGGAGGAGGAAAACTGCTAAGTGGTTTCAGGGCTGGTGGCAAATGAAATGGCTTCAGATATGTTGTCATCTGATGCAGATGGGGGTGGGAACTTCGTACTTAGAAAAGTAAATAGGAGACCAGGCCTGGTGGTTCACGCAGTAATCCCAGCGCTTTGGGAGGCCCAGGTGGGCGGGCCATGATTTTAGGAGATCCAGACACTGCTGGCCAACATGGTGAAACCCCGTCTCTACTAAAAATACAAAAATTAGCCGGGCGTGGTGGCATGGGCCTGTAGTCCCAGCTACTAGGGAGGCTGAGGCAGGAGAATCGCTTGAACCCGGGAGGCGGAAGTTGCAGTGAGCGGAGATCCCACCACTGAACTCTAGCCTGGCTACAGAGTGAGACTCTGTATCCAAAAAAAAAAAAAGTAAATAAGAATACCAGAGATTAACTCTGACAATGTGAATTCCCTCACGTTTTGTTCTATATGGAGAGTTGGCGATGTTATGAGTGGATATTTGGTGATCGCTGGATAGATTGTCTAATGAGAGATCAGCGGGAAATTGTTGACAGCTGGGAAACAAATACCTATTCTACAATGTCAAATTGCAATTATAATCTCAGAATCCACTTTTATTAAACCGCTTTCTTCCCCGCAGTTTTTCTTTGTTCCCTTTAAGGAAATCTGCTTTTGGAAATCAGGGACATCAACACCCACCGGCAACCTTGTAAAAATCTACTTTCTTCTTTCTCCCTCGCTGAGCTGGTTCAGTTCTTCAGCTGCTGGAGGCCCAGAGACTCCTGGAATCCCTGAGCCCTGACTACAGGAAATGCTTGGCCAGCCTGGGTCGCCTTGCTGACGTCAGTTCCTGTTATCCTCGCCTTATCGCGCAGAGGGTAGAGTCTTATCTCACTAAATGGCCCCCTTGTAGCTACCCCACCCTGCAAGGCGGGAGAAAAAGCAAGTCAGCAGTTCCACTGCCTGTTTGAATTCCCATCTAAGAAGCTCTGAAAGCTCAAGACAAAATGCCAGTAGACTTAGGCTCTCCTGCTTCTTCGTAGAGAGAACTTTTGCAACTTTAATTTTCATTCACTTAAAGGGGTTTGGAGAGTGGGATGGGACAGAAATCCTGCTTTTTAATGATGGGGTAAGGAAGCTGCGAATGAAAACAGGAGAATTCAAGGCAACACATTGATTGATGAGGCTGTGTTATTAGATCTTACAGATGGGGCAGGTTATCTCATCTCCTATTTAACAAGAGGTACTTAGGTCAAGCCACTTACAAGCAGGATACTGATCAATCTAAAACCTGAGTTAACTCTACTCTTCTCCCTCCATCACCACAGCTCCAACTTTTTAAGAAGAAGCTGGCAAGGGCTGATACAGATTTGTTCATAACAATTTAATTCTACTCCCCGCTCCCCACCCCATCCACGCACATGCAGGTGCTACAGTGAGAACCACAGTCCAGTCCATTTTGCAGGGAATGCCTTCTATTCACAGATCTACAGTTTGCTACAAAAGGAATTCATGTTCATAAGAATGATCCAGAAACAAAAGGCGATCCTCAGACATAATGAAAAAATTAAGCTGTGAGAGCGCTAGTTATAATGACTATGAGAATCCAAACAAAGACTTTCTGTGTCACTCCTGGGTTCAAGGAGCAGCCTAAGAGATGTTGTAATATTAAATATCTGGCATATTTCAATGATTTATGTGGGAACTGTGGCAGTATATTTGAAAGTGGGTTATTCTAGAAAATCAGAGATATATGATTGCCATAACTACCCCATAATTTGAAAGGCAAGATTCCATCTACATTAATATCTTTGAAAAGGTTTTCAGCCAAGATTTTTCTGGTTAACCTTCATCAAAAACTCCCATTTCCGAAATAATCTATTTAATTAATAGTTAACTGAATTTATATTAAACATTTAAAGTATAAAAATGTCATTTAAGGATAAATTTATGGCACTTACACATAACTCAAACTCTATAGAAGATTCTAAGATGTTCTAAAATGAACACTGCATTTATTGTTAAAGTCCTGTGCAACTTGAAAAGAGTTTTACATTTTGCATCTTGGTTTTTACATCTCCATCTTCCTCCCAAAGAGTAACTTTCTAATTTAAAAATTCTCAGCTTTTTCTAAATTATTGATTTAAAAATTATAAATTCCTTGAGAGCAAAATTTATAATCTTTGTTATTTATCATGTAGTTCCCTTCTTAGAGTTCAATGATATCTGTGGAATGTGTAAAGGAGAAAACAAATTTTCTTTCCTTTTTACCGACTTCAGGGCTTACCGTATGTTGAAGGTAAATGATAAGCATCTGATACCCAGAAGAACTTTCTTTTATTCTTATGCTTTACAGAAAAGTGTATGACAATACTGTCCGGTTGTATACATCAGCATAAGGCTTCAAGAAATGAGAAGGAAACTTCTGATTCAGGTCAACTAGCCTATCAGAAATAGCCATTCTGGTCATTTATCTATTAAGGAGAAAAGACCTGATTCAATTCAAGGGCTTTACATTATTGGCTGGCAAATAAAATTCTAACTAGAGCTCCCAAATCAGTTCCACAGCTCAAGTTTAGGCAAACAGATGTCTACCTCTCCTACTGTTTTGTTTTTTGAATCCATCTTTTTCTGGCCATAAAATTTAAACTCATGCTTTTTCTTTCCTAAGTTGCACATCAGTACTGACTCCCTTGTCAAATGTACCAATTTATCTGCAGATTCACAATGTGATTTTTTTTTTTCTACAAGAAAGGAAAACTTTGTGAATCTTTCACTTGTTTTCAATCAACCCTGTCCTGCACTTTCTTGCGATTTAAGGAAAAGTCCCTCTTTTTCTCTTCTTTCTGATGGTATTAGTTACCACCGTCATGTGTCTGAGAAGCAGAAAATTATGTCCTACTTTAGAAAAACAATTGGGCCTTTTCACTGAAATATTTATTCAAAACCCCATTCAATTCATACGGTTGCTGTCAGTCTTTATTTAGTCTTTCTTTCAGAGGGTATCTTTGATTTTGCCACTTTGACCCCAATTTATATCTCACTAGGAGAGGATTTAGATACTGTTTAATACTTAAAATTTGGGTCCCAGAGCTTTGAAAAGAGGCCTTTTCTCATTCCCTAATCAAACATCACTAGTGTTTGTTTTAAAAATAATTTCTTCTCAATAATGGGCAAAATCCTATTTCAAAAAGAAATATTTTTTTCTTTTCCCTTTTGATGTGTTGAACAGGGAGAAAAGACAGGGTAAAGGGCCAAGAAGTTGTCACACTCGTGATTTCACCAAAGCAACTATATTTAGACCACAAAATATTAAGATTTATCCTATGCCCACTGAGCAATTAATGTTGAAAACATCTGGGGCAGCCTAAAACCAAGATAATCCAGGAGGCATCTGAACAGAAATTTAGTGACTCTTATACCTTCCAGGGGCAGTCGTCAATCGTAATACTTACAGCACATTCCCTTAGTAGCCCCCTAATCCTGACTTTGAATGCTTATAACAGGCAATTCACAGGCACAACTACAAACGGCAGCTGGCTGGCATATCATTTTTCTGCCTTTAAAATTAAAAAGAAAATAAAGGGAATATTTTAACACCTTTCAAAGTAAGCTTCTGGTGGTGTGCTCCACGTTCAAAGGTCTTACTTTATTTACTATGCATACACACACACCATGAAAAAAAATCTCAAAGCAGAAAATAGTTTGGGTTGGAATTTAATACTTTTTCTCTTTGCCCACTGTTTCCTCTGTGTTAAAAGCACAAACAGATCTGCTTCTCGTCAAAATAGCCATTAAGTAAAATGGAAAAGGTTGTGGTTTTTATGTTCTTACTTACACAAACGTAACCGTAGTATGCTTTTATTTCAAAAACGCTAACTAGCTATACCACCCTGAACCAAACACTGCGTGGCAAAGACGTTTGTTAGAACCTTTTTTTAACAAAAAATTTTATTCATGCTAAAAAAAAAAAAAAACCTTAATCGCTGGAACTGACCATCATAAAGTGGTTTATGGAGGGTAAATCAACTCTGCAAGGGCACAAGCAATATTTACATTTTATTCATTTAACCTAAAGTTGGGGGTATGAGATTCAAACTCTTGTGAAATTGGCCACAATAAGAACTAATTGCCCTGCTTACAAAAATAAGACACTGGAATTTCTGAAATCCCTTTGTCAAATGCCTTTATTTACTTTGTCTAATGCAAGTTTCTTTGATTAGCTAAACTTTGCTGTTATCAACACTTCTTGCTTATCAGCTAGTTTTAGGCGAATGACACATTCACCGCTAGCTCTCCCTAGATAAAGCAAATCCCTTGTTTAACTTATCCAAGAACAAACAAAGCTTTTCCCCCTACTCTTACAACTTAATAGAATAGGCATGTTTGGAGGGTTAATTACAAAAGGAAGACTGTCTACATGTAAAAACTCTATTAGGTCTAATAACTTTTGGCAAGGATCCTGAGCATTTTTTTTCCCTTCTGTTAAAAAATGTGTTTCATTACAACTTTCTCTAATAAAAAAAAGTTTCAGAGAGCCCCAGTACCCTGGGATTCCAACAGCAATTGTTCATACTGTTTTAATTGCTACAGAGAGGACAGGTCTGAAAGGTCTCTTCTTGGATTAGAAAATTATTTTGTAACACTCAAGTTTCTTTGAGTTCTCCAGAAAGATTACAGGCACCAAAAAAGAAAAGGCATTTGGGGAGCAGCTGAAGATTAAGTCGCCTTCTGAAAACGATATTCATTTTGCCTTGCTTACGGCTCTACAAAATGTTAAGTCAGACGGGCCGTTGGCATCGAATGGTTATTGATTTTCAGCTACAAACCTGTTGATTTCCTGGCCCAAGAAGCAAGTCTTTATCCTTAAGAAAAAGTTTCAGAGAGGGCAATTTAAGTCTGTCATTGTCCCCCTCTCCTTTTTCTTCTCTCTTTAGATAAGCCACCATGTTATTAGGAAAACTCAATTTCTTCCAGTTAAACTTTGACCTCTTTGAAAACAAAGATTTAAAATGTCATTTTCAGGCTAATGCTCCAATGAATTGACAAATAAAGTACTAAAAACATTTTGATAGATAGCTGAGCCATTTATCTAAATCACTGTCAGGGCGGCGAAGCATCCTGCAGGCTCCCACTACAGCCACCCGAAGGTGGGATTTTCTGGGACTCCTGGCCATTTCTCAAGCTTGCAGCCAGGCTACTGTTGACCAGATGCAGACCTCGGCACTGTCAGCATCAGATAACAAAATGGTCAATATTTTTTTTAAAAAACTGGGCTACCCCACTTATATTTCCTTTCCTTTAACTGATGTTCGTGTTCCAGGCTGAATTGCAAGATATGGAAATAATGAATGGCTCAGCCCAAGGGGTGTTCATTGCCAGGAGTTTTCTAGCAAAACAGCAACTTCTTAGACCAACAAAGTGACTCGGAAAGGTGGCAGCAAGGTCAATGCTGAGAAATATTGCCTTTCCTTAGCAAGGAAAACATTGGAAGCGGCAGCTTGAACTGGTGGTTTATGAACTTCGGGAGCAGCAGCCACCTTAATTAAACTAAATTCCTTTCAAGGAAAATGTCATATTTTAATTACTTTGGACTGTTGGAATACACAAGGGGTGGGGGGGATCTATACAACTAGTAGCTAATTCAAAGAACAGCAAAGTTAAATTTCACCCTGTACACATTTTTAGTCCAAACGGCAAAATGTGTCCAAGTGCTCTACTTGAAGAATGTTTTAAAGTCTTGTGGTCACCCCTCTACTTCCCACCCCCCACACTTTTATGCCTATTTTAAAAACTGTTTTCAAGAGACTATAAGGTTGGTAAGGAGAGGAGCACGAGGGCGGGAGGGGTTATTTGGGAAGAAAACATCTAACAGGAAATTTTCAGCCGAGGGAATCAATATGCATGCCAGCATATCACACTCCTTCAGCATTAAATCATTAAATCCTTTGTCTTGCTACCAATGCAGTTTATTTTCAATGTCTTCATTGCATGCAAGACAGACAGTTAATTTTTTTTTTTCTTGGTAGAAGAAGGGAAAAAAATAAACCTACATTGAGCAGTGTGCCGATGCTGCCATTCGGTTTGGGTCAATCCACTGAAGCATGCTTTGAGAGCTTTCTCCTGGAGCATGCAGGAAGACGGACTCGCAGTGTAGAAATCCAGGATTTGCCCAGGACTCACTGACAGAACATCCATACAGTCAAACATGATCTCCCCTGCACCGAATGTCTGCAAAAGTGCTTATCCTCTAGGTGTGGAGGCAAATGGCATAGAAAAGTCCACCCAACTCCATCAAACTCTGCCCCCTTTTTGGCACGTAGGCTGTTGGTCTTTTTCCCAGCCCCGAATCATGAATTATGACAGACAAGCCAGCTAAAAGCCTGTAATTGATCCAAATGATCATTTACCATTTTCCAGGCTTGCTCGGCCAATCCAGCCGGGGCGGGGGGTTCCCAGAAAGATCCCAAGTTCTCCTTCCAAGCAAAAGCTTGCCAAAAGCCTTCCGAATGCGATCCGGATCCTACCCCGACGGTGCCCAGACAAACCTTGCCCGGATCGCTCGCGTTCTCGGCATCCCAGTCCTCAAACAGCTCGCATGGGGGAATTCTGATCCCCCCTTTGGCAAAGAATAGACCCTCCTGCCTCTGAACAGCTCACTTCCTACTACTTCTGTCACCCAGAATGAAAGATTGAATTGCCTAATATATGCGAGTGAACTTTCGGTGAACCCTACCCGGGCTGCTAACCTTCAAATGACCCAACTAGTCTGACATCACCAACTCCCAGGATTCTCACAGAGCTTAAAAACTCCCAGCAGCCCTGCAAAAGCAGACAGCCAGAGAGGCAGGCAGCGAGCGCGCAAGCCGGCGCTTTCTTTCCCATTTCTCACCTTAAAAACAATGCAAGAAGTGCTTTTAAAACGAGCAGGGGCGGAGCCGGGACGCTGCTCCTGGCTCTCGTTGAGCGCCAACTTCTCTCCCTTTACGCCTTTTTATCCGCGGCGGCTTAGCTCGGAAAACAGTGTCCCCCCTACCCCCGCGCCCCCCCCCCGCCCACCGCCTCGCCCCCAGCCCACCCTTTACATTCCTCTGTGCGCCTTTCTGTCTGTTAAATTCCTTATAATTTATGTATTTTTCCACTCACTTCAGAAAAAGCACATGCAAGCCCTAAACTGCAGAACAGAGAATGGCAACCCCTTGGGGAAGGCTTGGGTTGGGAAACTTTCCATTCCACAGTCTTTCTCTCTTTCTCCCCCTTGCAAGCCCTGGCTGAAGTAACTGCATTCGTTTGCTCTGCAGTCCAGCTTTTGGGATTCATTCCCTTTGAAAATCCTCTCTAGGTTCTATGCAGCATATAGAGTAGTCGAGAATTAGTTGCCTCTGTCCCAAACACACAGTCACACAGAAAATGGGATTTTAGATCTGGACTTGAGGAAACAGTATAGAGTAGGCAAGAGCACTGACTAGGGAGTCAAACTGAACTAGATTCCAATTCCAGGGCTGCCACTTACCAGCTGTGTGTTCTGGGACAAGTATTTAACTTCTCTGGGCTTCAGTTTCCTCATCTGTAAAATGGGCACATAAGACTACCCACCCTCAGTGGTTACTGGGAGGACTAAAGTAACACTTGTATGGTGCTGGGTAAATATGGAACAAATGTTAGCTGTGACTCATCCTCATATTGTTCAACTAGGGAAACAAAAGCCCAGGAGATGAGACCTACTCAAGTTCACACAGCTCAGAGCGATGACTAGAACCCAGATCACTAGGATCAAAGTCCAATGTGAAAATTACTTACCTGTTCCCACATCCTTGCACCCCAAATAGCCATGTTGGTTACCTTGCTCATCATAAACCTACACACACCCCACCGCATAATGAAGCACATACTTTGTAAACTGCTTTAGGTAACGACAGTTTTATATTTCAAAGGACCAGTTTTCTCTCATACCAGCCCCTATCCCATCCTTTTATTGAAATACAGTTCTTTTAAGGGAAAATGATTTTTTACATCTCTCACACTGCCCCAAACTATAGGAAGAAGACTCTTTCCAGCCAGTCTTAAAACACTGAGAAGGAGAGATGTGGTATTTACAAATAAACCCAGCTGGACGGAGAGCTTGAAAAGGGAGCGCCAATCCACCCTGCAGCCATTTTGTACAACTTGCTTAAAAGATGCAACATACATCAACAAAAGGAAACTCTGGGGAGGAATTAAAACACCCTCTCTTCTCCACTGCCTCTCTAGTATTTACTTATAATTTTCCCACAAAACAGGGCAGGCAAGAGAGTAGGCAGGGAGGGAGCGTCTCCTTGCCCAATGCAGGGAAGAGCACTGCCCCAGTCTCCTTTCTGTGGATAGTGTTGGAATGCGCATTGGCATCCAGGCCTTTTAAAAGCCTGTCAGGGGGCACCCCACCCCATGCTGAAACACCGCCCTGTCTAGCGGAGTTGCTAAGTGGCACTCGTGGTGTAACATGAAAAGTATGCATCGCACACACTTACCAAGTCAAAGATCCTTTTATGAAGGTACATTACAACAATTTTCAGCCCAGCAAGCTCAGTTCTTGCTATTGAAAAGTTCAGGGCAATAAAGGGGTGAGATTTTGCTGAATCTGTGTTTGTTATTTTTTTTCTCTCTTCTTTTATATGGCCATCATTTTGTAACACAGACTTATTATAAGAAACCCTTTCACTACAAAGAAAACACACATTTTAAGCAAGGGAACACAGAGGAATTTACAAAACATTTAACACACTGTCAGTAAGGTAGTCGTAAAGATACACAAAGCACTACATTATGTGCCAATTTCTACTGGGTCCATGAGGCTTACGGCTCCAGGTGCTTATTTAAGGTCCGTAAGGGTTCCTTGGAAACTGAGCTCATGTATACCGGATAATGGAGGTAGATGAAAAGTTGTTAGACGGGAGGAGAGGAAGCAGCTATATTGAAATACAGCAGGAGAAACTTAAGTTAGACATGAGACGCACAGCATCACTGACAGGTATGTGTGTACGGGGATCTGTCATCCAGAGGAGGCTGCTGTACCTCCTTGCTCAACACCTTTCCAAAGAGTAGAGACCCACTGATCCCAGGGAAGTGGAGATAGGGATGGGTATCCTCAAAATTCTGTCCATTCTCATTTCTTAAGCTATGGAATCGCCTCATTGAGGAAGATCACTGCTTCCAAATTTCTTATCTTTATGCTTTATCACTGCACAAAAATAACCACATAGTGTGTCTCTGTGTGTGTGTGTGGTGAAGGTTGAGTGACTTGATGGTTTCTTTCTTTGTACAAGAAAATGTAAAATGTCTAATTACCTTGACGTTCTCAACTAAGAGATGAACTTGGGCCTTGAAATGAATATTCAGTATTTAAATCCCCATGAATGGAACAGCATGGGTTTCTTCTAATGTGACAGTATTCACTAGTCAATTAATCATCCCTCATCATGTATTAATTATGCTGATAGCAATAATTAGAGCTATTACTTAATCCAAGTATTAATTTATAAAACAGACCCATGATTTAGCCACATGCTTATTATTTCTTCATCGGTAAATGCTTACACTCTTGAAAACTTGATTCTGCCTCCAAATTCTTCGTTTTAAGTGAAAGAAAGATACATAAATAAGCCACAATTCTTTACATACGTATCCATGTACTATAAAGAGTAATGAGTAGGGTAGAAAGTGAAAAATGGACCAATTTGTCCATAATTAAATGTAAACTACTGACACACATTTTAAACATTAGCCAAAGGGTAGGGAGAAACTTTCCCAAATATCTTCTTGCTATGGCATAAAATAACATTCTGATATGTGTCATCTCTATTTTCTTTGTGTTTGATCAATGATCTAATAAACGTATTTCCAACCAACAAGCAAACAAAAAGTAAAAAACAGAAAGCAAAAGTTTGAGAGCAAAATCCATTTTGTTTCAGAGTAACTGTATATTTGTCAGTGTGACACAGCACATTTGAAACCCATAATCATAAAACAAAAATTTATAGCCAGGGTTCAGGGTCTACATCTGTTTCTCTGGTTTTCGTACAGCAATTACCCACTGGACAATCCAGAAAGAAACACCATGAATCATGCTCTGCAAACATGTTTGAACTGGAGAGTTTTCTGAAGAAAGAACAGTCATGTCTGTGAACCAGTATTGCAGCCGGCCATGTTCAAAATTGGGCTAATACCTTGTGACGTCTAAAGAAGAAGATTTTCAGAGGCACAGACATAGCCACCCCACCACAGGCACAGGCCTGCCAAATGCAGGCAGACACAGGCAAAGGGCTGGGGGAGGTAGACACTGATTATTTCAAAGACACGCCTACCTCTTTCATGTTGTTTTGGTTTTTTATTTGTTTGTTTTTGAAAATGTGTCCCTGTTAATCCCCTCTTGCCACAGTTCTGCCAGAAGAATAAATGGCTAGTACTGAGTGACGTGTGTGTTCCAGCAGGGAAGCCAAGGCAGAGATGTGTGGCCGGCATGAGGCAAGGATGAAGCTGTTCCCAGGGCTTCCATACTAGCAGGCAGAGCTGCTTTGGTGTTGGAGGGGAGCAGGGGCACTTCTAACAGCAATACACATGGAAACTTTGCTTCTGGCCCTGCAGTACGAACACCTGCTCGCATAACACCACTGTTGATGTTCATGGCTCTTATACCAAAAGGCACCAATGCACTTTCCAAATGAACTTGCAAGGTGGCTCTGGGCATGAGTGCAGAGACTTCTTAGAAACCCTAGAAACACCTCTCCTTCACAAACGTCTTTCTCCTTTGAGTGCTGGCCACCATGTCCTTCATTTGGCTCCTTTCTCTTCAGCTGTCTGCTTTTTCAGACTTTCCTCCACAAAGTCTTCCCACTCGGTTACATATAAACATTATTCTCCTGAGACAAGGGCATCCTTTTCTCTTTCCACATTTCTGAATTATTTCCTTTAGCACTTCTGTGCTTTCTGCTGTAGATGACTCACAAAGACACCTCTTCAAGCCCAACAGTTTCCGTTGGTTCCAACTTGAAAGTTAAATACAACCCCTCCTGAATGCCTCAGTACTGAGCAGTGAGCTGTCAGCCATCTCTCAGCTGACTGTCACTGCTGGCGGCATTGCCTCAACATTAGTTTTGGGGAGACCTATCTTTAGCTATCTCCTCTTGTTTACAGTTCTGTTCGTAAATCTAGATTTTTACTGTTTTTCCTTTTTGAAAATTTTCTTTTCACATTTTCCATCGCTCCCTATAAATCTAGATTTTTAAAGAAAGTAATACATGCTCATAAAAATTCAAAGCCTAGTCCAAAAGATATAAAGTGTAAAGTAAAAGTCCTCTATATTTATTCATTAAATGTTGAATACCTACAATGTGCCAGGTATGTTAATTGGTGCTGGGCAAATATCTGTGTATCTTTTATGGGGTGGGTGGGGAGGCTGTTTGTTGCTGTGACACCATCACTCTGCATATTCCTCTGTAATATTTTAAAATTTAGCAATATTTCTTGAACATCCCTTCAAAATAAATAGTACATATAGGACTAGCTCATTTAAAAATATAAATTAGATTCTCTTTACATAAATGTATTGTATTTCATGTAACCAGTGGCCACCTATTAGATATTTAGTTTTTTTTCTAATTTTAGTATTATCAGGTTGGTGCAAAGAAGCCCTGTGGGCATATGCACCACTACATCTGCTGGGTAAAATTCTAGTAGCAATATTACCAGAACAAGAATTATGAGCACCCTAAAATTTGATGGAGACACAAAATTGTACTCCAAAACAGTTATGTGAATATGTGTTCCCCTTTTGTTCTAAAATAGAGGTCAGTAAACATTTTCTGTATCAGGGCATTGGAAGTATTTGAGGCTTTGCAGGCTCTACAGTCTCTGTTGCAGCACTCAATTATGCTGTTGTAGTATAAAGCAGCCATAGACTGTATATAAATTAATGGGCATGGATGTATTTAATAAAACTTAATTTAGGCTGGGCACAGCGGCTCAGATCTCTAATCCCAGGACTTTGGGAGGCCAAGGTGGGCAGATTACAAGGTCAGGAGTTCGAGACCAGTCTCGCTAATATGGTTAAACCTCGTCTCTACTGAAAATGTAAAAATTAGCCAGGCTTGGTGGTGGGCGCCTGTAGTCCCAGCTACTCAGGAGGATAATGCAGGAGAATTGCTTGAACTCAAAAGTCTTAGGCAGTAGAGTCACTTGAACCTGGGAGGCAGAAGTTGCAGTGAGCCAAGATCGTGCCACTCCACTCCAGCCTGGGTGACAGAGTGAGACTCCATCTTAAAAAAATAAAAATTAAAATTAAAAAAAAGCTTAATTTACAAAAACTGACAGTGGACTAGGTTTTGCTCATGGGCTGAAGTTTGTTCACCTCTGTTCTAAACCAACATTTAACAGTTTCAGCTCCCTCCCATCCCCCTTTCACCTTTATTCCCTCCCTCCCTTCCTTCCTAAAAAAATAAAAATTAAAAAAATAAAAATAAAAACCAATTTGACTGAATTCTACATTGCTTTGTCTCTATCCTTATACAACCTAGCTATATACATTTGAGCTTTGTTAACACTAATTTTTCTTCTTTTTTAAAAGCTTAACTCAGTTCTGACTTATGTATCTCATGAAGAATAATATGGCTCTTTTATTACAGAATTCATCCAGAATGCATCATACTACTTTAACCACAATCATCTTTTCTTCTCTCTTGGCTGGTAATTCCTCCCTTTTCTATCTTACTGCTTACCGTCTTTACTTCCTTCTATAAGAAGGCGTGGCGGATGGCATCTCTGCCTTCGAAATATGGGCAGATGCCCCTGTTCTTCCACCATTGAACTCTGCTTTAAAGTCCATTCTTTCTATCAACACCCCCACCTTACTCTCATATATGACGGCAATATTTGAGAGACGGAAAATGTAATGGTGACTCCTGAGAATAAATGCCAGTGGCACTACCATGCCACAGCTTCCTTGTGACTTCTCTGTACTATTCCACATGAATCTGTCTCATCTCAATACCTCTTCCAATAAGCTAAGATTAGACGTGCCACCGAGTTGACAGAGTGCTTAGAAGAACAGCTAGACTCTTTTCAAGGACGGAAAGAAGCACAAAGGAGTCTAAGAGTGCTTTGCAATTATTTCACGTTAATATTATTAATAAAGGATAATGTCTATAACTGAGATGCCTGCCTTAACTGCTAGTTCAGTGCTTCATTTTTTGAGATCATATGTATGAACAGAAACTATTTGGTGGCTCTTAAACTCTGCTGTTAAAATTAATTAAAATTAAATGATTAAAAATGAGTTCTCAGTCACATTAACCATATTTCAAGTGTGCAAAAGCCTCACGTGATTGGTGGTATCACGTTAACAGGACCGTGCAGACATAGAATGTTTCCATCATTGCAGAGTTCTACCAAAGCACAGTGCTCTAAATGGTCAGCTGAATGATTAGAGAGCCAGTGGAACATGGTAGGCGGGGCCACAGAGTTTCGACGCTACCTGTGTTTAAAACCCAGCTTTGCTTCTTACTAGCTGTCTGACTAGGCAAGTTACGTAACCTCTACATTCTCTCACCTGCAAAATGTAGATATTAATGGTACCTACATCAAAGAGTTGTGGTAAAGACTAAATGATGTAATACAAGTAAAAAGCACCTAGAACAGTGCCTGAACTGTAGTAAGCACTTAGAAAATGTCAGTGCAGGGAGAGAGATCCAAGATGGCCGATAAGCAACAGCTCAGGAATGTAGCTCCCAGTGAAAGCACAGAGAACGAGTGGACGCCGCACTTTCTGACGAATTTTTGTTGGCCACAGACCAGGAGATACCTGGCAGAGGAGCCACACAGGTTGCCAGTGTGACTCTTTTGGC